>JBBUKS010000002.1:6326060-6345804 GCA_038050645.1 Hedychium gardnerianum | reverse complement strand
GTAGCTGGAGCATTGTGCCGACAGACCTCTTGTTGTAGCTAGATAGCTACTCTGCATCCTGACCACTCGGCCACTCAAAGTAGTGGTAGCTGGAGTGCGATTAGTGTCACCGTCCCGCCCCTCTTGGCCACATAGATGGCGTGGTAGCTAGAGAGGTACGCCGGAGTGATTATGCTTTGCATATGCATTTAATGTGTGTTGCATATGCATTCGATTTCTGTTTCACTTGCATGTGCTGATTATGCATTTTGATGGACTTATATATATATGTTTAGTTGACTCACTTGTATCTAAGTTAGCACCCATGTGTTGGAGTTAGGTTCTTATACCTATTATATGACTGTGTTAGAATGATAGACTTGTGTCGCTATGTTGTATAGGGATATTGGACTATACTTCTGTTGAGTTGTTCTTATGTATGACACATGATCATGTATATATGATAGAGTACTTTCCGCGAGACTGTATGTTTCTTTGACCCCTTACTGTTGTTATTATCATGTACTATCTTTCTATACCCGCTGAGTATTTCTTTTGTACTCACCACCCCTGCTTCTATTATTATTTTCCTTGTTAGCAGCATTTTGATTACGGCGCTTGGAGAATATCTGTCTGTGTTGTTCTTCTTACATCGAGCTTCAGATTTGTTTCTGTATTAAGTTGGTTTGTTTTAGCTTCCGCATCTATTTAATTCATCGGTATTATATTAACGGATTTGTATCTGGATTTTGATTTTGTTTCTAATCGTGTACTTGGTGTCGTAAGCTGAGCCGGCTCGCAATAGTAAGTTTTCGGGTTTTATGATCGTGTAGACCATTTTTACTATTTAGTTTTTATCATTTATACTCTGCATGGTTGTGCATACCCGGGTAGGATATTTGTATCTCTTATACACTGCGTGGATGTGAATACCCGGGTGGGGTATCTTCATATACTTGTTGTATGATTATGTATTCAGGAATATTGTCAGCCGTACAGGGGAGGTGTTGTCCGTTTTTCGACGGATAAATATCCTCCCGGGGCGTAACATTAATTTTACAAGCTATATCTTTATATAAATATTGTCTGAGTGAAAAACATTTTCAAAACTATCTTTTGTGGGCTCTGATACACAATTTTAAATTAGTTTACTTATTTTTGCAATAATTTTCAAAAATTATTGCAAAATCTATTTAAGAATGTTTTGAAAATACATTTAAAATATTTTTTTTAAAAAATCTTATATTGGTTTTTAAAATATTCTATGCAAAATATTTATTTCTTGTAAAATCTTGAAAAATGTTTTGCAATATTTTGAAAATTCCTATGTATTAGTATTGATTTATAATATTTTGAAGTTTGTTGAAAAGAAAAGGTTTGAAAAATTCTTTGAAAAATCTGTGAAAAACTTAGGAAAAGTCTTTAGATCAAGTTTTCCTAGTATAGCATAATTTTTTATCATCGAAAATCATATGAGAAACTTATGATCGATTTAGTTTTCTTTATTTTTTGTATTATGTAAAGAATATGAAGAACGGTTGAAACCGCTGTTATTTAATCTAATTTTAGGTCAAATTATGATAGTTTAATCGATTGCCTTGGTCGACCAATCGATTACCAAGTCTAAAATTACGAACAGAATCAAGCCAAATTGATTTCTCAATCGATTCAATTGTCATCAATCGATTGATGAATTTTGCTAATTGATTAGTGTGATTGAATTAAATACGAGATCGATTTTTAATCGATAAAGATGATCGATTTGTTACTGTCAATCAATTAAAAATTTTATCAATTAATTAATCATCCTAAAGTTACGATAAAATTAATTATCAATTGATTAAAATTATTATTTTTTAATTAATTATATTTTTTTTCCCGTGAACTAGTATACAGTTTCTTCATTTTATTTACATGAATTAAAAAAAAATCGTAAAACAGAATGTACTATTTCTTCATGAAGATTTTTTTTTAAAAAATAGTATACATACTGTTGATGTATAAAAAATGATTAAATACAATTTTATTTAATTCGATTAATTAGTGTGAAAATAAATTAATTGATATTAAATAATAATTTAACTATAGATTTTTAAGAAAATTTCAACTTCTTAAGGATAAATTCTATATATGATCATATAATCACATACGATAGATTTTTAAATCGATTGTGATGATCGATTGGGTAAAATCAATTGATTATTATATGATATCAATCGATTAATAAACTTAATTTTGAAGTTTTAAGGATGATCAAGTATTTTTCTGTTCGGTTAAAGTTCCTAATATTTTCTTGTGTTTATTTACATAACGTGTTACTAAGTTGAACTATTATGTCGGCCCAAAGGAAGACACTTTAGATAGGTTTAGTACATTTTATGTTGGTAGACGTATATCTATGCTAAAAGTAATCGGCCCAAAAGAAGGTTATTTTTATGTCAGATATATGCTAAAGATAGCTTACAACTATAGAACAAAATTCATTTTGTTCAAATCATGCACAAAATATGTCGGTCCAAAGGAAGACATATTGCGTGATAGATTAAAGTTATTGTAAGCTATGGACTAATTTATAACTCATATAAAATATCATATTATGCGCACAATGGGTCGGCCCAAAGGAAGACACATTGTGTGGTCAATTAAAGTTTGAGTTATATCAGAGAATACCGCTAACAAATAATGTGTCCGCCCAAAGGAAGACACATTATGTTGTACTTGGTATCCCATAAAGAGCGCATTTATATGTATTTAAATTTTTTTATTTTATTTGTATAATCTTATATTTTACTTAAACATATTCTTGACTTTTTAAATCATGAACTTACATTATTTACGCTCTTTTAATTTCAATGCAATATATTACTGTCAATATAAATAACATATTCACACTAACTAGTTCAAATTTTGCTAAATGAAAAGAATACGTGATCGTAGTCTTAAGCTGCATGGACTTATACTATGCATTCAGGAATGATCGTCCCGCACCTTTGACCAGTGCTAGCACTGTAGAGCAGAGAGCTGAATTTCAGCAGTGGAAGGGATCAAATCGCATGAGTCTAAGTATCATGAAATTTTTCATACCAACACCAATAAAGGGGACAATAACTGAGGGAGAAGATGCTAGGAGTTTCCTGAACCAATTAGTAGGAAACTTCTTACAAAGTTGGTAACCATGCGGTATATTGGTAAAGAAAATATAAGAGAGTACATTATGGAGATGTTCAATATAGCGACAAGTCTGAAAGCACTAAAATTTGATATGTCTGAGGGCATGTTAGTGCATTTCGTTTTGATGTCTTTGCTTGGACGGTTCACACCTTTTAAGATTTCATATAATACTCAAAAGGAAAAGTGGACATTTAATGAGCTTATTGCTCAATGCGTGCAAGAAGAGGGGAGACTAAAAATTGAGATATATGAGAGTACTCACTTAGCATCTAGTTCCCAAAGTGTGGGCAAGAAGAGAAAGAGGATCAATAATAAACGAAAGGGAAAGCAAACTGCAGATTCTGTGAGCAATGACCACAAGGAGCACAAGAAGCAGGATAAGGAGTTCACTTGTTTCTTTTGCAAGAAGAAAGGTCATATGAAGAAAGACTGCCCCAAATACGTCAATTGACGTGTAAAGAAGGGTAAACATCTCATTTTTTTTAGTTCAGAAGTCAATTTAGCGATTGTGCCCACTGACACTTGGTGGATATATTCTGGTGCTACTACTCACATAAGTGTCATATGCAAGGTTGTCTCAGGAGCCGACTTCCACTTGATGGTGAAAGATACATCTATACAAGGAATGAAAAACAGGCTAAAGTTGAGTCGATTAGTGTTTTTAGGTTTTGTTTAGGAAGTAATGCCTATTTGAATTCAGAAAATACATGCATTATACCGTCTTTCAGACAGAACTTAATTTCAATTTCTTGTTTGAATAAATCAGGATATTCTTGTTCATTTGAAAATAAAATATTTAATATTTTCTTTAATTCAGTTGTGATTGATAATGATTATTTAGTTGATAAGCTTTATAAATTGAACATCTTTACTCTTACGGTTGACAACCTAATAATGCATAGTATGGGTACGAAACGCAAATTGATCGACGAGAATTCTTCTATGTTGTGGCATAGGCGTTTAAGACATATATCCAAACAATGCCTAGAAAGGTTAATGTCACATGGAATTCTCGATTTTCTTAACATGTCAGACTTTGATGCCTGCATAGAGTGTGTTAAGGGGAAAATAACTAACAAAAGGAATAAGAGGGTTAGTCGATGTAGTGACATTTTGGAGCTAATACATACAGACATATGTGGATCATTCCCTAAGGCATCTTGGAATGGACACACATATTTTATCAGCTTCATAGACGACTACTCTCGATTCGGCTATCTATACCTTATTCATGAGAAGTCGCAATCTCTGGACATGTTTAAAATTTTCAAAACTAAAGTTGAACTTTAACTAGGTAAGAAAGTTTTGAAAATTAAAGTCGTCTGATCCGACAATGGAGGTGAATATTACGGTCGATATGACAGATCAGGTGAACAACGTCCAGGACCTTTTACGAAATATCTTGTTGAGTGTGGGATTGTACCTCAGTATACCATGTGTGGTACTCATAGTCAAAATGGTGTAATTGAGAGACGCAATCGTACCCTAAAAGATATGGTAAGAAGTATGATGGCTTTTACTTCTTTATCAAAGTCTTTGTAGAGTAAGACACTCAAGAATACAGTTTACCTACTTAACAGAGTACCTAGTAAGATAGTAACTAAAATCTCATTCTAGATGTGGACGGGTAGGAAGTCTACCATTAGACATTTACACATCCGGGGTTGTCCAGCTGAGGTTAGGCCTTATAAGTCTAACGAAAAGAAACTGGACTCGAGAACAATTAGCTGCAATTTTGTAGGTAATTGTAAGAAGTCTAATGGGTATAAATTTTATGATCCCTCTAATAAATCCTTCTTCGAAACAGAAAATGTCAAATTCATTGAGGACGGTGGGAGCACTAAGGTTAGAGAAGTATCTTTTAAGAAAAGCGTTAGCGATTCTCTTATGGTCACTACTAGTGCAATAAGTACAAGTATGGTTATCATATCGTATATTATGGATATTGCACATCCAGTGGGAGTAGTGAACCAAGATATTCTCATATCATCTCTAATATAATTAGAGGATCCTTCTACTGAGATTGAGATACTGCCTCAGATTACTAAACAGATACCTCAATCTCCTCAACCACAAGTATCCACAATTGTATGTATTTATGTTCGTTCAATACATATAAAATTAATTAAATAAATAAACTTAAATAATTTATTGAATTAAATAAACTAGCTTGAAATATGTATTCAGTTCATTAATATTCATAAATCATGTCTATTAATAAAAAAATTATCAATATTTTAAATTTAAAAAAAATCAAAATGAACAAACAAGCTCAATAATCAACCAAACAAACTTAAAATATAAAAATTTCAAATAATCAAACAACTTTAAATTGGGAGTTCGATATCATCTATACGAATCAAACTCAAGCTTATATAAAAAAAAAACTAGGCTTGAATAATTATTTTAACGACTTGGTTCATTTTATGCTTGACTTTGTTTGACTCAGTTATCTTATCAAATAAACTTAAACACTAAAAAATTTAACTCGGCTTGACTCATCTACATCATAAGTGTAGGGTTCTAAACGAGCTAAAAGTTTATGAGCAAATTTAATGCTCGTGAATAATATTCATAAATATTATTCACAAACAAAGTTCAATCATATTGCAAGTTTAAAAATATAAAAATTTAAACAACTAACAAGTTTAAATAAGAGCATCATAATATTTGAATGAACGAGCACTTTTCGATTTATCCTAGTGGTCGATAAAAAATATTCATGGAACCGAACCAGTCATCCCAAATTCGATATTATCTAATTCATCATTTGTTTTAAAAATCAAGCTCAAACTTTCAAAAAAAATAATCAAGTCAATATTGAATAATCATTTCAAGAGTTTAATTTATTAGTTTAATTTGACTTGATTATCTTATAAAATAAATTTTAATAATATAAAATTTAACTCGACTTGATTCATTCACCCTAAATAAGTGGCAAAAGGATTAAAAGTGCACTACAAGGACCACCCTCAAAGATCAATAAGAAGAGGATTTGTATGTTTTCATGTCCAAAGAAAAACTTAACTATCTATCTTGTTTGAAGGCAATGTGATGAGACCATCTAGCAAATGGATAAGATGGGGACAATACAAGTAGTTGAGTGATAGACCCCCCATTGACTCTCCACTAGTGACCTTATTTGTCCAAAATAATAACTAATATCTTAAAGATTTTTAAGTTTTATATATTCAAATTTTATTTATAATTAAAGAATAATCTTTTTCTCTCGAGTGTCATTTTCAAGGAGAATTCCTCTCTATCCTCAAACTATTAGGTTCTTAAATTGATTTGACATGTAGATAAGCCACAATTAAGAGAATATTAGTTTAGCAAATAGGGGATTAAGGGGGACCTTTTTATTGTGCTTTTAGTGCTAATTTGGTTCTAAAGACAAAGCATATGTTCCATCATCACTTAGTTCTTTAATTATAATTGGTTAATGAGGATAACAACCCACCAAAATAAAATAAATAAATTTGTAAGTATTTTAATTTTATTAATTGATACTTTTTCATTCTATTAATCCACTAAGAATATATCATTTTTAATTCAATAGATAATAATGATTTTTAAAAAATAAATGATAAACTAAGCGGCCCACATCCCTTGTTTTGTGTTGTGATGTGGATCTCATTGGGTGGGCCCCTCACATACACTTAATCAAAATGGTCCTTGGACAATTGAAAATTCAAATAAATAAAAATTAATTCCTTACCGTTTCATACTAGGCAACATTTTAAACCAATTCAATCGTAACTTGTCGTTTACCCCCCTAAAACAAACCTTTTTACATAATTCCTCCATAATTATAAAAATAGAATTATGTAATCTTAAATAATTATATCAAAATGGTATCATTATTCTATATTATTATATGGAGTTGTCAATTTGGGTCGGTCCCATCAAATAATTTAAGTAAATTAAATTAAAATTTTATTAATTTATTTAAAAATGAGCGTAAATAGCTCGTTTATGCTTGTGGCAGATTCTGACCGGACGAGCTCTGGTTGGCCGTGGATTGAGAAGGAATTTTTTTTCTTCTAAAATGGGATTATAAATTATAATGATATATGTATTTTTTTAGTGAAAAATTGTGAATTATTTTATGTCAATTGTTTTGGTTAATATGTATAAGTGTGAATTTAAGAATTAAAAATTTTATTAGGATTTTTTTTAGAAATTTTATTTATGAAAGGATAAATTCAATGAATTATTAAAAAAAATTATATATATATATATTTTTTAATGGATTAAACTGCCTAATTCTTATTGAGTTAGGAATTTCTTAACCTATCAGGATGGTAAACTGGCTCATCCCATAATGATAAATTTTTGATTGATCGATTATCGTGTGTATGTCTTCATAACTCTAATATTATAACATTTTCAACTAAAATTGCTTAAAATCAACGTAATCAAAATTGATAAAATGTTATTAAAACTACGACAATTGAAATGGTTTTGATTAAAATTATTCAAAATAAATTTGACGAAATTATTATAATAATATTGAAAAATAATATTTTTTAAAATGTGAAGTGTCTTTTTTATATTTCTTATGAAAAATGGAGTGCTCTTTTCGATAATAATAAAATAAAGGGGTATTTTTAATTAATTTTCACCAAATGGGTTTATACAAAAAAAAAAAAAGATATTTTTGTCGTATATATAAATATAAATAAAAAAATATGTTTTTAAAAATACAATAAAGAGAGTTTTGGAAAAAAAATAAGCAAAGAAGAAAAAGACGCGCATTAGGAATAATCAAATGGACGGAGGGCGATGTGGAGAAGAAGAAGAAGGAGAAGGAGAAGAGGAAGAAGAAAAGTCGGAGTTCCTTGCCATCGACGCATCTTAAAACCTCTTCTGCTCTGGAATTTTGAGAGGATAAGAACAAGCGCAACCTTCTTTCTCCTTCTTGTCTCCTCCACTTCTTCCTCCTCTCTTCTCCTGCTTTCCATCGACTCGTCAATCCCGCAGTTGACTCCGACCAAAGATGCGATTTTTATAGCACTCGGCGAGAGGGATTTCAGGATCGGGGCATTCATGGTGAGTTTTTTTAGCTTGATTTTACGCGTCAAGGTTGGATTTTGATACGGAATGCAGCAGGACGGCGGCGGCGGCGGCGGAGGAGGAGGAGGACTGGAGGGAGAGGAGGGCCGGTGGCCGGCGTGGCTGCGGCCGCTTCTGGCGACGAGCTTCTTCGTTCAATGCAAGCGCCACGCCGACTCCCACAAGAGCGAGTGCAACATGTACTGCCTCGACTGCATGAATGGCGCTTTCTGCTCCGGTTGCCTCGCGCAGCACCGCGAGCATCGGGCTATCCAGGTGCGTCTCTTGCCCTAAACCTCCTCCTTTTCGATTTGATTCTGCTTTTTTGGGATGTAAAAATGGCTCCTTTCGCGATCCCCTCGGTTTGCTTCCCTCCGCGAGACCAAACCCCTGATTTTTTTTCCCCCGCCGCTGAATCGGCGTTCTGGTTTCTGGTTTCGGCGGCAGATAAGGAGGTCTTCGTACCACGACGTGATTAGGGTTTCCGAGATCCAAAAGGTGCTGGACATCGCCGGCGTGCAGACCTACATCATCAACAGCGCCCGCGTCGTCTTCCTCAACGAGCGCCCGCAGCCGCGGCCCGGCAAGGGCGTCACCAACACCTGCGAGGTCTGCGACCGGAGCCTCCTCGATTCCTTCCGCTTCTGCTCCCTCGGCTGCAAGGTACTACTACTACTTTTACTTCCCTCTATCAAAAATCCAACCTTTCCCTCACAAACGCAAACGCCCAATTCCAGATTGCCGGCACCGCCTCGGACTACTCCCGAAACAGGAGGAAGAAGAAGAATCAGAGGAAGAAGATGCTGAAGCTGAAGCTGAAGAAGAAGCCATTGGCGGAAGACGACTCGGACTCGGGGGAGGAATCTGACACGAGCAGCAGTCGCGGCAGCGACAAGAGCAATGTGACGCAGAGCTTCTCGCCGTCCACTCCACCGCCCACCACCGCCAGCTTCCGCAGCGCCAAGAGGAGAAAAGGCATTCCCCGCCGAGCTCCGCTTGGAAGCTTCATAATGGAGTACTTCTAGGCCGCCATTACTGTACCATACAGAAGCAGTTAAAACAACAACACCACACTCTCTCAATAAACGCAGAACACCGGAGAAGAAGAAGAAGAAGCAATCCGGTGAGTAAAATTAGCTGATAAATGTAGCTGTAAATGTAATCTATATATCAGTTTCATAAAGGTTTGAGATTGAGATTATCTGGAGGGAGTTTTGGGATAGTGGATAGGTTGTAGAATGCGATAACTGCACTGTAAATATCCCTGTAATCTCAAGTTTCAACCATGGAAGTTGCAGAGATAAATATAGTAGGAATTGTTATCAGAAATTTTATTTTCAGAATATCTTTACAGTATTGCAGTTATCCTCAAATGTTCGTGAATAAATTTAGTATTAAATTTGATAAAAGTTTATTTGTGTTCTTTCAATATATACAAAATTAATTAAACAAACAAACTTGAACAATTCGTTAAACTAAACAAACAAGCTTGAACACATATGTATTCAGCTCGTTAATATTCGTGAACAATCATATTCATTAATAAAACTCTTATCAATATACTAAATAAATAAAATAAAATAAACAAATAAGTTTGAATTATCAAGTTCAATAATCAATCAAACAATAAATAAATTTGAATTTAGAGCACGATAACATCTAAACGAACCAAACTCAAGCCAAGCTTAAAGTGAGAGTTTGATAACATCTAAACGAATCAACCTCAAGCCAAGCTTAAGCTCATAAAAAATAAACCAAACCAAACTTAAATAATCATTTCAAAAACTTAGTTCATTTTAGGCTCGGCTCAGCTTGGCTCGATTATCTTATCAAACACGCTTGAACACCCTAAAACTTGGCTCGACTTGGCTTGTTTACAGCCCTACTCTTGGCGTCGCGCGGGGCGCGGGGCGCGTCCGCGGTAGAACACTAGCGTCTTCTTCACCCCGAGGACACGCCGAGGCTCGGCTGCTCTGCGGATTGGCCAGTCGGACCCGGTTGCCTTCCAAATCCCACACTCCATCACCTGGTTGGGCCGACCGCCGTTGCTGCACCGGCGGTCTCTCGGCCCGAAGAAGAACCACTCCCTCTCCCCTACCTTCGCCATCCTTGATCAGTAATCCAAACTTTTTTTTTTTCTAAAAGAAAAACAACAGAAGAAATTCACAAGAATGCAAACTTAAAAGACGGTGTTTGAATAGCAGACCTGGAAGTTCCCATGCTCATGAAGTCCAACGGTGAAGCCAGGATTTATAAAATACCTGGGCTAAATAAAAAATAATAAATAAATCCCGAGCTAAAAAGAAAAAATAATAACAAAAAATTAAACAATACATAATAAACAGTAAATTTTTTTTTAAAAAAACTCCTCATCGCCCCGGGCTGAAGCCCGGGTACGTATGCACGTGGCTTCGCTCTTGATGAAGCGGCCGATGATGTCGAAATTGAGCATCCTGCCATGAACCATCTGCCGCAGGTAGAAATTCAACAGATCCTCCTCCGTGGGATGAAATCGGAAACCAGTAAATCAATCCGCGACTCACTTCTCTCCATTATTTTCGCCTTTCTTCTGGCTCTCGGTCACTTGAGATCTGTTCTTAGTGCCATCTCGGCGTCTCCCCAAGGCGAAGCAGGGAAGCAGCACTCGCGTCCATGTATCGAATTCTTCCATGAATAAGAATTAAAGTAATTAATTGTGCAATTAAAAAATCGATACCTAACGACCTGTGGGCCACACTCAATTGTTTGGTCCCATGGGGAATTACAAGTCCCGTTTTAACTAGTACAGACCTATTGTAGCCCACCTCTCATTTCTAACCGTTCATTTTTTATTATCAAAATTAAACATGCTCTACTATTTATTTTTTTAATTTTAATTATTATAACATTCTAGCTAAAAATGATTACATTCATTTTTCATAAGTCATCCTCAAATTATATATATATAAAATTACATAATTAAATAATTAAGAGTGGAAAAAAAAATTGAGCTTTAATTTTAATTATAGCCCCGCAAAATATGGATAAATATTTATTTATTATTATTATTTTTAATTAACTCTTCAAACTTATTAATTTTAAAGATATCAATTCAGTTCTAAAAAATAAAATTTCACCAATCATTACTGTTACAAGAAAATTACTCCAATAGTATGCAATAGATAAGTACTTTTATTCAACAATATGAGGACGAGGGAATAATAAATATCAACAATAAAAAAAAATGAAAACTAATTAATAAATAATTTATAAATTTATAATAGAAGTGAATATGGTTGTTTAGAAAATAGTAGACCTCAATCGGAACTGAGTTAGATTTTTGATAGATACAAAAAAGGGTAAGACAAGGAATACTTCCTACGATGATATAGAATCATCTCGATCGAATGATAGACTTTTAACATGCAACTTTAGTGATTTTCAATAGTTAACTCCACAACTATGCAAGGGGCACAGAGGAGTGACTCAAGGGTTGTCGTCTCTGGGAGGTCGCTGGAGGCGGAAGGAGAGGAGATGAGATCAAGATCGAGAGAGAGGGAGGAAGAGGGAGGTGCTTGGGTTTGCGTACCTAGCGGGAGGTGAGCGGAGAGGGCGAAGGCATCCGACGGAGGGCGATGTGGGCGTAGGCGGCGGGGAGAGAACATGAATAATCACCTATACAAATATCAACTGCATCAATTCATGAGAATGAAAAAAACTTATTATTAGAATAAAAAATGAAGTCATCACCTTAACAATCCCTCCAGAATAATTTCACACTCTCTAAAAAGAAATAAATCATAAGAGACATTTACTCTAACTCAACGATCTTTTGTATCGGAAGATCAAATATCCAACGAAATATTTTATATTCACTTAAAATTTATTTTAAAATTTATTAGAATAATTATCCATAAAGATGGGCTAACTTGAGGTAAAAAATTAACACACATAAAATGTGAAGTGTAAACACGTCAATCAACACTAAAAACTTCAACGACAATGAAGTTAAACAATCTATCACACATAAAATGTGCTGTACTTAAAATGCAAGTTTATAGTCATACTAACTCATCAATTATATATATAAAAATAACATAAAAACAATATTCATTGACCTATTATCTCATCAATTATAAAATATCCACTAACCATATAATATATTCATCATCCATTAATTAAAGATACATTGCTCATTAATTTCACGACTAAATTAACATCCACTAATACTTAATCATGAAATCCTACTCCATGAGTAAATTAACATCTACTAATTTTTAAGTATGAAACCAACTGAATCCGTGACGAAGTTACCATTCACATCTAAATTATTAAATTTGATGAACATTATTTCCGATGATTTCTAAAGTTCTTTACATTGGTGTCAAGCTCCCAGTGGACCTTGGCCGAAAGAGGCGTTTTTGTTCATCCTTCTACAGCAAAAAAACTTAAACTTTAAGATTGTTGAAATTATAGTTGTCCAGCAAAAAAGGATATCTACTCATTGCAATGGATGATCCTGAAACGTATAGTCTTTTCTTTAAAATTTAACATATTAAAAGACAAAAATAAGAGGGAATTCATGAGCCAAAATAGAACATATCAAAAGACCAATTGATATGGATTAATCCTACAATATAATTCAACAAATTATGGCTCATAAAGAAAGTTCCAAGCTTTGCAGCAGAAGTAAACGACTGAGGAATACTAATAACCAGAAACTAAAACATCGTCGGCGGCGGTGGCGGCGCAATCGTGTCCGCAGCGGCAGGTAGGGCACTCCTCGAAGTTGGAAGAGGCGAAGGAAGCCGAGAGGGGGCCGACGTAGAAAAGGAGCTCGTCTCCGTTCCTCACCACCTCGTTGATCCCCAACCAGAAGAAGAGAACCTTGACGCTGACCCCTCCGAGGCCGGTCAACTTCCTCGAGCGGACCGTGCCGGAGATCTTCTTGTTGTAATGCAACAGGTAGCCGCCGGGGACCTTGAACTCGCAGTCGCCGCTGAGGTAGACCTCAAAGCGCCCATCTTGGTTCAAGGCGTAGCCTTGCACGCCCTGGGGGAGGATCCCCGGAGGGAAGCCGTATTTCTCCAGCATCTCGTAGACCGTCGGCTCATCGGAAGCAAGGGAAGGGGAAAGGGAGAGGAAGAGTAGGAAAGCCAAGAAGGGAACTTTGCGGATCGAAGAGCCAAAAAGGTGAGATTTTGAGGGTGAATCCATGGAAAGATAAGGATTTGCAGAGGGAGGAGACGAAAAAAAAAGGATCTTGTTGATGTTTGTTTTCCAGATTTCAGAATTTGGATCAAGGAGGACAACAGAGGAGGAGGAGGAGTTCTTGCTTCTTTCTATTTGGCCCGTCTCTTTGACTTTGGGGCCGTAGCAACTATAGTCTGTCTACTTCGGCGAAAATTCGATTTTCGGAACTATTTAATTTTAAATGAAAATTTATTTTGACTGAACCGAGGAGAGAACGAATAATATTGTAAAATATGTCATACTTTATTCAAAAGTTTTTATCTGTTTTTTTATTCAGCCTTATTGCCATAATATGTTAAATTAAATTATTTCCCTTTTTATTTTAATTTGACAAACAAAATTATATATAAAATACTTTATATATATATATATTTCACCAACTTAATAAAAAAATTAATTTAATTAAAATAATTTTAATATAGACAAGCATAGCAATTACTTTAAAATTTAATTAAAAATATTATACTAGTTAAATAATTGTTAATAACATATATTTAATAGATAATAAATAGTTATTTCAAAGTACAGTTACTATAGTAATTTTAAAATGATTTTGATATATTAATTAAGTTTAATAAATTGATAAAAAAATTAATATTAAAATATTTTATATCTAATATTTTTTAATAAGCAAAAATCAAAAGGATATTCGAAATTGTCAAAAGGGTATCTTCTTGATTTATTATCAAAAGGATATTCTATCCTACTTTTATATATTTTATTTTTTTATTATAATATAGACATTTCAACTCTAATCAACATTAATAAACTGGAACACTTTAATAATTATTGGACAAGAAAGTCTGCAACCCTAGAATTGAAAGAGAAGAGCCCTTTTCATGAAACAGATATTCTCTTATGTTTCTATCAAGATAGCAACCCCATCAATTTTTTTTAACAATCTTACAAGTGAGTGAGAGAGAGACACAATTCCGACTCCATCATTGGTTCATGTCCTTAATGTGAGGAGAGAGAATCTTCGACTTCTCTCTAGAAACTAGTGCAAGGAGAGGCATTGTCAATCCTCAACGGCTGTCGACCATCTGATCAACCGTTGGGCCGTGGGGAGATAACATAGAGGCCTGGTGATTCATCTAGGATAGTCGTGGGTGAGCAATACAGGAGGAGGGAGTCACTAGAGTAGATTTTCAAAGGAGCGGAGGTGGAGACTGCATCTTGCCCCGGATACAAAATCACTTAAGGAGTTTGCTCATCATCGAAGCAACACTAGTTTTGTGTTTTTGGATTTTCATTCTGGTCAACTCCGGTGATCGCCAGCACCGAAAACAAGGAGGAGACAACATACAACTTTTCATATCTAAAAATTTCCTTTGTTGACGTGAGAATAATCCCCAATTTGTGTGCAAATCTGCAACTTGCCTCATCAGCACCAAGGCCTTCCTTCTTTGAGTCGAGCACAGGATACCTTCCAATTTATTTTTGAGCGGAGGATGGCAGGACAACTAGGAAAAGATAAACAAAACGAAAAAGGAGCAAATCAAGGGTGGAAATTAATGATCTGGGAAGATTGTCATAGATATGGCTACTGAAGAGATGACGGGAGGAAAAAGGGAGGCACGTGATCACCAGCACCGAAAACAAGGAGGAGACAACCTACAATTTTTCATATCTAAAAATTTTCTTTGTTGATGTGAGAATAATCCCCAATTTGTGTGCAAATCTACAACTTGCCTCATCAGCACCAAACCCTTCCTTCTTTGAGTTGATCACTGGATACCTTCCAATTTATTTTTGAGCGGAGGATAGCAGGACAACTAGGAAAAGATAAACAAAACGAAAAGGAGTCAATCAAGGGTGGAAATTAATGACCTGGGAAGATTGTCATTGATATGGCTACTGAAGAGACGACGGGAGGAAAAAGGGAGGCACGTGATCACCAACACCGAAAACAAGGAGGAGACAACATATAATTTTTCATATCTAAAAATTTCCTTTGTTGACGTGAGAATAATCCCCAATTTGTGTGCAAATCTGCAACTTACCTCATCAGCACCAAGGCCTTCCTTCTTTGAGTCGAGCACAGGATACCTTTCAATTTATTTTTGGGCGGAGGATGGCAGGACAACTAGGACAAGACAAACAAAACAAAAAAGGAGTCAATCAAGGTTGGAAATTAATGATCTGGGAAGATTGTCATAGATATGACTACTGAAGAGACGACAGGGAGGAAAAAGGGAGACACGTGATCACCAACATTGAAAACAAGGAAGAGACAACATACACCTTTCCATATCTAAAAATTTCCTTTGTTGACGTGAGAATAATCCCCAATTTGTGTGCAAATCTACAACTTATCTCATCAACACCAAGGTCTTCCTTCTTTGAGTCGAGCATAGGATACCTTCCAATTTATTTTTGAGCGGAGGATGGCAGGACAACTAGAAAAAGACAAACAAAACGAAAAAGAAGCCAATCAAAGGTGGAAATTAATGATATGGGAAGATTGTCATAGATATGGCTACTGAAGAGACGACGGGAGGAAAAAGAGAGGCACTCCACATCGTGCAAATGGTTATACCATGTGCTGATGAAGCTAGTACAAATATAGTAGGTGAGGAGGCTAGTGAAACAGAATTGCATATTTGTAAAGTAGCAAATATGGTTGTTGAAAAATATGAACACAAGGGGCTACAGCTTCAAGAGAACTACTGCAAATGTTTTGGAGTTAGAGGGAGAAGGCAAGCAAAGGGGGAAGGTTGCTGAGGATAGAGGAGGAGCTAAGGAGGGCAAACAACTTAGCTTAATGGCGGGTCAAGGTGCACTTGAACAGATTACCCTTCTTAACCCACAAAACTCAGAACAACTCAGGGAAGAGATGCAAACTCAAACACAACTTAAAACTAATGTATAACTATTGAATCGCAGAGACAATCCCAAGTCTTGGGTGGGGCTATTCTGTGACAATCGAAAGGCAGGGACAGTAATGAAATTACACCATTTCGAAAGACAAAGAAAGAGATTGAATATTAAGTATGAAGACATTGATACGGTGGAGTCTTTGAGATTTTGCCTTCTAGGTTATTTCATGGGGCGTAACCCAAGTAAAAAATGGAATTATAGTAATAACAAGGAGATGGAGGACACGATGTAAATTTCATATGCATAAAAGTTGGTGGACGATTTTTCATTTTGATTCGGTAAGGGAATGAGACCAGGTGCTGGAAAAGGCCACGTATTTTGCATATGACAGCCCATTGTTCCTAAAGGAGATGCCGAGTTGCATCTTATTTGAAGAGGATGGGAGGTTTGCGCCTACGTGGATACAAATACATAATTTACCGATGAATTGTTAGACTGAATATGTACTTAGCCTCATCGAATTTGAGATTGAGAGGCCGATATACATAGACAAGCTAACCAGGACTAGAGAAAGAGTTACGTATGCACGACTACTCATTGAGATGGATATGGACGAGCGAATTGACATGGTGCCAATTGCTCTCCCCACCGATGCATAAGTTAACTTCAAGATCAAATACAAGTCGATGCCGGAGTTCTGTGAAGCATGTCGGAGAATAGGGCACTCAAAGATAAATTATTGGGTTGTACAAAAGGAGAAAGTAACGCAGCCCACAAATGGCGGTCGAAGATCAATGTCGCGTGGAAGAGAAGTCCAGCAAAGGCAGCGGAAAAAAGACAAGCACAACACGGAGAGGTGGGCGTGGGTTAAAAGGTGCGAAAAATGAAGGTGAAGTGCCAACAAATTGTGGGCAAGCGAAGGGTGTCGACAAAGACACGCATGATGAAGGTGGCTAAGGTAATAATAACATGCTTAGGCTGAAAACAAGAGACAGAGTGGAGATATATAGAGTGGAGACAAGTGGGGCAAGAGAGGAGAATAGATATATCATGCATGGTGGGGAGCAAGGAAAGAACGTACATAACATCACCAGGTATGGAGAGAACTAGGATAGTGGAGACACATGGGACGAAGCTGATGGCTTGGCGAGTGCAAATAGTAGTAAAAAGTACATCTTGGGGCAGAGAAATGATAGTATAAAGTTGAAGCAGAGCGGAGCACAATAGAGCACGGGGACACACAATTCGGTGCCAACACTAACCCTGCATAACTTGGTATAGAATCCAATGCTCCCCAACATGAGGACATCACGAAAGGATAGCATACATCTGCAGAATGGAGGGAGGTGACAGGAAGACGGAGGTGGACACATAGTATCCACTACAATCCATGAGGATCGCCAGCTGGAACATCAAGGGCTTCCACAAGCCCCTAAAATAGAAAGGGGTTCAAGACCTCCTTCATAGAAGATGTCTTGTGGTTATAGGGTTCATGGAAGCTAAACTGTCTAAAGACAATGCAAATAACATCCTCCCTATGGGAATTAGACATAATTTTCAATTCTCTAATCAGGGACAAATTTTTCTACTTTGGATGACAGATATGGTGGAGTTGGACATCTTACAGACTGGAGAACAGCTTATCCATTGTTGTATCACATGCAAAATCATGGGGCAAAGTGTTTTGGTCACGTTTGTGTATGTGTTATATAGTATTTTGGCACGTCGACCGCTTTGGAATGCACTCACTGATCTCGGGGGAGCAATTATAGACCCTTGGATGGTACTTGGGGATTTTAATGCGTTGATAATGACTCAAGAGAAGGAAGGAGGTATACCGGTCACCCACTACGACACAAATGATTTGACAGTGATGACACAATCATGTGACTTGGTGGATCTGAGATCTTTGGGCTGCCGTTTGACGTGGACGGATGATATAGTTTCAAGTAAACTTGATAGGGCACTAGTGAACACCTTTTGATTACTTGCGGTCTTCCATAGCTATGTAAAATTTCTTCCCTTGGGCTATCTTTCTGACCATTCGTGCTCCATCGTTGACATACTACGAGGAGAACAATTCAAGAATCGCCCTTTCACGGAAATAAGTAAATGTATTATAAATGTTTCAAGAGATTATACCTCAAACATATAATCCAAAGCACACAATCACAAGCTAACATAAGCTATCAACCTCTAGACATGAGGTATCCACTACTAGTTCCCTCATCTTAAAGCTTACGATCAAGAGAACATAAACAAGCACCACAAGCACATTACAATCACTACAATCAACGCAAGTCCATAAAACAATACACATGTACCTGGAGCTTACGAAACATCCTATCAACATCAGGAACTAACTCCTCAAATCGACATATATTGCGGGCTTCCCACAAGACATAGATCATGCTTGAAACGGCGAGGTGTCAGGCATTTATTTTGCAGTTGTCGCCTTTGTAGTACTGCCCAAAAATCTGAAAAAGTTCACCTATTGTTCGGACCTTATATCTGATGTCAATATATCTCTTCACCTTATCCCATAGAGCACGAGTAGTGGGGCACTCAAAAAATAGATGGGCGTTTGACTCCTCATGGCACTGGCAAAGCAGACAAGCTTTGTTCGGCTCATACGACATCCTATCTATCATTCGCAGCTTTCCTTTTGCAAGTAGCCACATAATGAAGCGATGCTTTGACATGATCCCCGGCCTCCAGACCATCGGCACCCAAGCTACTACAGGACCCCTTGGCTTGAAGAAATCATAAGTATTTATGGTCCCTTTCTTCTCCATTGCAAACCACTCGATCATCATCATGTTCGCTACTCCATGTCCATGTGTACCCAACTGGATTTTATTCCGAATGTCCAAAGTCGCTTAATAAGAGGTGAGTCCAAAGCCTTGACTTCCCATTGTCAAAAATCAGCACCCTTGATGTAGTGTTGGTGCACCCATCTCACCCATAGCGAGTACGTTTTGGATTGAATCTCCCATAGAGTTTTGCTTAGTAGAGCTTCATTCCACGCATGGAGGTCCCGAAGTCCATATTCACCATCTTTCTTAGAAAGACAAATGGTGACCCACGATATCGAAGGATGTTTGGAAGACCACACAAACATCCGACATATGACCTTGATCTTCTCAATGACATCGTCGGCGATAGGGAGCATGGAGAGTCAATAATATTTCATTCCTTGAAGGACCGATCTTACCAACTCCAAGCGGCCCATATATGATAAAGTGTGTTTCGGCCAAACATTTATCTTCCTTGTAATAACATTGAGTAAGGGTCATAGTTGGTAATTTGCAACATTTCCGCCGGAAGTGGAATCTGTTAGCCCTAGAGCTAATTATGTGATGATTGACTAAGGACTTTTTGTATCATATTCTATTATTAATAAAGGCATAGTTTTTGGTTATTATACTTACTTTATATTAGTGTCAAATAACTAAGTATAATAATGTCCTTGGGTAGCTAGTTCTAA
>JBBUKS010000002.1:6313751-6325960 GCA_038050645.1 Hedychium gardnerianum | reverse complement strand
GCTGGCTGTGGTGATCGACGACTACAAGCTCCCAATCAATGACCGACCCTGATGGGGAGCGACGATGGAGATCGATTGAGAGAGGGCTCGGGTCGGCGGTTGCTCGAGGAAGAGAGGGAGCGACTGTGTCGAGAGAGAAGGAAATCGAGTTTAAGAAGAAAAGAAAAGAAAAGAAAACCTAGATTTAGATTTAAAACTTAGGCAAATAAAATCAATCAACTCCTTTAAATAGTAACTTATTTAAATAACTCATGTAAATTCAATTTAAATCCTGATTTTTTTAAAAGAATCTCCAAAAATTCTTTTAAATTTATTCTGCGATCAATACATATTATTTTATTATTTTTAATTATCGTATTTAATATTATTTGTGGACATTGAAAGGTAGTTCATCCTTCGTAATCATGCTTCCGACAATACGTATGAAGTATGAAGATTAACAAAGGATCTATTGTAAATGTTTACCGTTTAAATTTTTCATGCATACAATCTACACGAACATCATTAGCAGCAAAACTAGCTATAACACATACTAGTAACTAAAAAGCTAACTAGTATTTAAAATATATATATATACAAAGTTAATTTTTATACAATAATGAATAACACTATAATTTTCAAATAAACAGTCTAGTGTTACTTACATTAGGCAATAGTCTTTTCTTTTTTATTTTTATTTTTAATTAAATATTTAATTCTTCCTATCAACTAATTTTAAAAATGACACATTCGATCACACAAAAATTTCCTACTAGTCACTAAAATAATTCTAAAAATACAAATAATACGTCGCTTCACAACTAATATTTCAGAATTATCTTCCCGCAGGATAAAATAAATTTCTAATATACCATAGTTAAGAATCAATCTATAAATATTTGGTTAACTATGTGAGTGATTTGTCATTGTACCATAATCCGAGACTATTTTTTTTCTTCTTTGTTGTGACAAAAAATGAAACGCTCGTCCTAGTGCTCCCGTCAATCCGTCTCAAGACCAACACGAAGGAGATAAATCACGGGGATAATCTTTTTTTCTTCATGTTTATATAAATAGTAGAAAAATTAATTAATTTCCATAAAAAAATTATAAACTCTAATAGACAAATAATTCTATCCAGTATAGAATTACTATATGTTTACGGAATCCACACTTTCGATAGTAGTCTATAAAATTGAAATTATCACAACACGGAAATCCAACATCCTAATAAATGATAAATAGGATAATAACTCAGGGTTATAATATATTAGTAAGACATTTCAATAATTGATTAAGTATTTAAAATTTGATTTCTAATTATAACGTAATGTAAGAATGATTTTTTTTTAGTAATATGACAGACTTAAAAATATTAATTATTGAATGTCAAATCATAAATATTTTTTGATTTATTCGAATGATTGATGAATTTTTTTTATATAATTAAATTAATATTTTAAAGATTAATTAATTTAAAAAATTAAATATCTGAATTCAAAAAAAGATAAATAAAATAATAATTTTAGGTTTTGTAACCAAGTGATAGGGAGAATTATAAAAGGGTATATATTTTACTATTTATGTGTAGGTCATCATATTGAAATTCTTCTTCTTTTGTTTTTTATTTTATTAAAATTCTTCGAAATAAGCTTTGATGTCATCTCCCAGCGAAATGAGTTTTATGGCAAATAAAAATAACTTCATGTATAACAAAAATAATAATTAATATTTTCCTCATCTATCGCTATTTGATATGGTATTCATATATAAAAACATATAAGTGTAATTTTGCCTGCTTTCCTTATGCACTAGTCACTGTTCGGACTGACTAGACTAGCCCCCGTGATTTACCTCCTTCGTGTTGGTCCTGGGACGGACTGGCGAGGGCGCTGGGGGCGAGCGTTTCGCCTTTTGCCACAATTGAATGTATGTTATACCTACAAATGTTGAAGTTGGGAGTTGAAGTTTGTTGAACTTTGTTAATTTCCTTGGCATGTTGACATTTATGGATTGTTTATTGACGAGTAATTTTCATGTTATGTATAGAACTATTAAGTGTTAAGGATTTATAATCCATGTGTTAACACTTTAAGTTTAAATTTATGTTAATTGGATTCTTGTGGATTTCATTTTGTATGTTATGTAATTATTTCTATTCATATTCTGCAGTTGATTTTCATGTATTGCAGGTGATTTTCATGAGCTCGAATTCGAGCTCGATTATGTGCCTAACGAGCTCGAACTCGAGCTCAATTAACGAATAACAATCTAAAAATTATATGTTAATGAGTCGAGCTCAAATTAAGCTCGTTTAATTTTTAAACGAATTATTTTTGAACCGAGCTCGAGTCATTCACGAACTATTTAATTTCATTATGAACCGAACTCAAACTTAAGAATTAATATTCGAATCGAACTCGAGCCGAGCTCGAGCCTAAGAAAAAATCAAACGAGCCAAACTTGAGCCCCTTATTGTTCGGCTCGGCTTCGTTCGATTACACTCTTGCATGCATCTTTGACTATGTGTTGATCTTGGAAAAGAATCACTCAACTCAAATACGGAGAACACAAGGAGTGCTCGACCGTCAACATCCGAGGAGTACTTGTAGAACACCCAAATTCTACTGTATCAATTATGCTTGATTTGTGAATCATCAATACATTACATTATTAGTACATTTTAGGAATTGACGGCTTATCCATGACAGACTGATGCCTGTTAGCATTCTAGCCTTCTCCTTTCAAGGTCTATCCAATAGAAAATCTAATACTTCTTGGTTGTGAATGAATAGGATGAATCGATCTCTTTGGGTATCTTTGCTTCAAAATAAAATAATTAAAATGATGCTCGATCAATCGAAATATATATCATTTATATGGAGATCCTCCAATTGAGGAGATCTTCTTACTTGAGACAAACAGAAAAATCTATCTATTTTCTTATCAATCGACTATTATAACTTATCTAATCAAATTCTAAATTGTATAATTAAAATCAAATCGAATAAATCAAAATAATTGTGATATCTTTAAAAAATAGTTAATTTTTTGAATTAATAATTTTTGAAATAACTCATTCGGTAGATTAATTCGATTTCAGTCATATTTCTCACCCCTACCTCCACCCCTAATTTGTTGGATTTTTCAAAATGCCATCTATGGTTTTTAAAATTACTGTTTTAGCTTTTTATAGTTTGATCCAATGGTATAATTATTTGGAATTTTTTTTAAAAAAAAATGTTTTTTATCTTATTTTTCAGCCATAAAATACCATTAGTTTAGCATTACTATTTAAAATATTTTAATATTGATTAAAATTATTTTAACACTGTCATGTTTAAATAAAACAATTTAATTAAAATTATTTAAGTAATTTTAAACCTAAATTTGGTTATTTTAGCATATATTTTTTTCTAAAATTATAGTTCATTCTTATCCGATTAAATTTGTTATATCTATACTTCGAATTTAATCAAGAAAAAAAATTATCTACCTATTATATATAAAAAGTATTCAAATTCCCATAAATCATTTTCCATGGCATTTTTCGTTTTGTCATATTAACTTGGAAATCTACCATCACATTTGCACTCAATTGCTAACATGAAGCAAATAAATAAAGTTAACAATGACAATGTCCCTATTTATAATCTCCCTTCATTTTTTTTATATACTAAATATCTAAATTTTACGATCCGATTAATTTTAAAATAGATGATCCAATCCTATATTTCACCTACCAAATAAATTCAAAAAACACGATGACTCTTGATGTGACATTTCAATTTTATCAATAATTCAATCATCATAAATACATCACGTATGAAAATTAAATTCTAATTATTTAAAAAAAATACACTATTTTTTACCACCATATTAAGGCCGGAGTTTTATAATCTCTCTTATTGAAGGGAGAAAGAAAAGGCACGACAAAATGAGAGGATTATTTTGGCATTTACCTCTCTCTTATAATTACTTTGCCACTTGTTAGAGAACTCTTGCCAGTTAAGAAACAATCAATACCTTCGAGGAAAGTGAATTAAATTAAAAGAAAAAGAATTTATCAATTTACAAAAGTTTATTACTAATAGAAAAGCATAGTTAATTACTAAAGAAATGATTATAATTTGATTATTATCAAGGAACCACCTCATCACCTCTAATATATACCCATTATTTCTCACTTTGTCAAATAAAATTAATTACTAATTGAGACAACAATGGCAAAACAAAAACAAAAAAAAAAGACGTCCTTAATATCAAAGACATCTTTTTTAAAAATAGAAAATAAAAAGACATTCCTATATTTCGTATAGAAAATATTTTTATTTTTAATATTATTATAATAACGACGAAATAACTGATACAACATGTAATATCAAAAATATTTTTATTCCAACATTATTATAATAGATAAAAAGACATTCCTATATTTTGTATAGAAAATATTTTTATTTTCAATATTATTATAATAACCACGAAATAACTGATACAACATGTAATATCAAAAATGTTTGGATTCCAACGTTATTATAATAACCACGGAATAACTGATACAATGTGTAATAATTGCCATATTAACATAAATTATTTTTTAATTCAGCTTAATTAAAAATATAAAACACTTTTAAATAAAAAATATTTTATTAAATTGGTCGAAAAATTTCAAAAACGCTCTAAATATTAAAAGTATCGAAATTTTCCAATAGCTACCATTAATTGACTGTTATAATGTTATAACAAGCATATAGCTATCATTAATGGATTGTTATAATAAGAATTTAACGACTACAATATTATTATAATATCTATTAAATAACTGGTATAGAGTGATTTTAACATTTTAAAAGTGATTTTGATCCCACTTAAATAAAAAAAGGACAACCCAATACTCCCATCAACACAAGATCTTAAAGAATGATCAAATCATATTTTATCTATTATATAGAATCTTATCTAAAAGACTATTTCTACAAATCAAACTCATAACCACAAATCAAACACAACAATAACTTTATTATGACACCAAAACTCCCTTTCTCAATTCAACTTTAAGTAATTTTAATTAGATTAATATTGAGTTGTTTTAATATAAATGTTATAAGTATATTATTTTTAATCGAGTTAAACCAATTTATTTTAACACATTATAACAATAAATTTTAGTTACTACTACAATAATAAATAAAAATATTTTTTATTAGAAAAATGTACTATACTATAATATTTTTTATTTATCTAAAAAAACACCCTTTTAACTATTCCCTTAATTTGAAACACCATATTAATTTTTGTCTGATAAAAATTATATATATATTATCCTACTCACCTCGATATGCACCATGTATAAATTTATATATATATATATATATATATATATATTTAATTATTTTAACTTGAATACTATAACCCAAATCCTAAAAACTAAATTTTAAATTCTTAACTCTTTGCTCTAAAAAAAAAATTATACTTGATACACACGAAATGTATAGGGAGGTGAGCAAGATAATATTTCTGAATATATATATATATCATATCCAACTTCCGTGCGCAATTGAGAGGGGTGCCCATGTGGCAGGTTGGCTTGGGGCTCACATGAACGCCTCCCTCTCAGTCAGACATGAGAGTCGACTCTCAGTCAGACATGAGAGTCGAGCAATATATATATACTTTTTAAATTGTAATTTTAGGAATTTCAATTTGTTATCTTTATGATATTGAAGATTCAGTTGGGTATTCAATGGTTGACAAGAGAAATGGTTAGTTATTTTGGGTCAAACTCAACAGAGATGATTGACTTTATCAAAGGTAACAATCAACATAGAGATAGATGAGTTGCTTGGATAACTAGGACTAAACCCCAGTGTCTAGACTACTTTTGAAGGCATTGTGAGAACTAAAAATGGTTATTGGCACTTACTTCTCGAGCGGTGTCAGAGACATGTCGGTCAAGCCTGCGACAAGTTCATCGACATTTTGCACACTGGGAAGCGAGCTGTGATTCATCAGTAGTTGCGACTGACTTCTGCTTTGGAAAAGCTTGTTTATTTTTGCTATAAGTTCGTCTTCCTCATCTTCTTCAACTGAAGTTTCAAGGTCCCAGACCTTGAAAATATCTGTGCGGGATTCAGCAGCTACTCCAGTGAGCGAAACATGCTCAGCAGATATTTCACCGGATAGATGATTCTCTGTGGCATGACCATCACGCACTCTGATGATACTATCACACGAGCTTGTAACTTCTTGACTGGTCATGATGGCAGGTTCCTTTTGCATCTCCTCAGGCGAGTCATGATCCATGGCATTATCAAGTTCTGTTACATTGCTTGCTTCAATAAGTACCCAGTCATCGTCGTTCTCTATTGCACCAGACGGGGTAGGGTACATGTTGAGAGCGTCAAGGAAGGCATCCTTCAATTCTGTCCACTTATCGTCAGATAGTTCTGGACCAAACGCAAAGCAGGAATCCACCCATGCTACCTCTTCTGGTGTGAGCACAGCATTCTTCTCATCCGATTGGATCATCTCGGGTAGCTTAAAGGTAAAATCATCATTGAGATCAAATGAGTTCTCCCGAGATTCATTAGGTTCATTAAGCAGCGTAAAGATTTCACGGTCCTCCCCGCAGTCATCTGATGCCATATGTTTAGCTCTGTTAACTGCTGCAACAAATTAAATAAAGTTCAGAAATGTAAATATAACAGTACTTCGAACTAAACAAGGTGAGCAAATGTGGGTCTCATCGACAACGACATCAAGATTTCATGTTTCAGAATAGTAAAGAAATTAAAGATTTCGGCATTGCTGATACCATGAGCTAACATACACACTGAGAACTATTTTTAAAGAACAAGCAGAAGATTTAGTAGGAATGAAATGAAGGAGACAGTTTACATATGTGACGTGCATGCGCACATGCACACACGCATGGGATATCTTTCCTTTTGAAACTATATGGGTGACATAAGCTTAGCAAGAATTTAAGAACACGAAGAAAGGAATAGATCTTTAACTTAATCATATCACAACAATAAAGTCATGAGACTATGTCCTACGAAGAAAATATGATGAAAGTAGTTGCAAAGCAAGATATGATGGCATGCAAAAATATAAGAATTAATTTCACATCCTCAGAGAAGCACGATACAGGCAAACTACAATTAAGATCTTTTGCCTTAACAAAAGTACTGAAGCATCACCATGAGTTATCTAATACCATGCCTAAAGTGAGAATAAACTCTCGGTAAATCTGGTGTCAAGTTATCAGGAATGGTATCTGAAAGCATTGTCATTGTACAAGTCATTCATGCAAGAACCAGCAACATGTACAATTTTAGATGACTTGGCTTATAGTTGTGATCCACAAACCTGATGGATCAATGCAGTAATCTAACAACCTGAATTTACACCTGGTGAACTTCTCTAATAAAATCAAAACTAGTAATAAACACTCACAATTAGCGACAAGCAGCATAACACTAGGTGTCATCTTGGTAGCTTGAAAAATGCATGCTCTAAGCCATTGATTAGACAGGTAGCCCCATCTTGGCAGTGACGAACTGCAACATTTCTTACTAGTCACTTTGAACGAATGAGGTTCACATCAGACAAAACTCAATTCACTTTGGAAAAAGTCCAAGACATTTCAGCCCAAGCTTCTTGTGCCTCGGCCAAACTCAACAGCCTTTCCAAATGACTGGATCGAACTGCATCCATCTTAGGCAAGCCGAACTTGCCCTATACTCAACCTTGGCCGAACTCTATCGTGCTTATACTAATCCTGCAATGTGCGCACATAATCTAAGTCATTGTGGTATCCCAAACCATGCAAAAGGTGAAGCACTGCAGCGGTACTAACTCAATTCATAAACCTAAATGCATAAATGAATCAAACGCAATGCGGGGATCCTCCAGTGCTACCAGCGCCAAGCATACGAGCATTCACGCAATGCTTAAAGTAAAACAACACCATTGCTAAATCAATACACCAAGATTTCAACAAGAAAACGATGACGAACACGGTGGGATTCAGAGAGACTCAGCCGATCCAACGCAACGCGAGTAAATATTTCTTCATTAAGTAGATAGAAAGAAAAGGATCGAACTAGATGGGAGAACTAAACATCGGAAGGCACACACCGGAAATCGAAGTAGAAGAACAAGAGATCTTACGATTCTTGGCGGAGGATTAACCAAAACCCTAGCAGACGAGAAAATCAGGGGAGCGATCGATCGACGACGAATCGAATAACTGTTACTGACCGGTCGAGGAACACGGACAAAAGCGCGTTTAATGGACCCGAATCCGAAACAGGGAACGGATCCGATCCGTTTTAATTGGATCTTGTTTGAATTGAAGATTTGAAGGATGGGGCGAATTTACATTTTGCTCCCTGAAGTTTTTTTTTTAATTTATATCGTACATCAAATTGCATTTACACATATAAGAAATTTAGAAAATTATAAATTTTCATTCAGCAAAAATTAAAAGTACATCCTAAATTATACAAATTATTAAAAGTATATCTCTTTTTTTTAAAAAAAAATATCCCAATGTTTTATATCCAAAATATTCTTTGTTCCAATATTATTGTAGCAATTACTTGTAGTTATTACAATGTAAACAAATTATTATTTCACTTTATTCAAAATTACTATATATAAAAAAAATTATATTAAAATATTTTTTTATCAATTTGATCAAAATTATTTTAAATTTATTAAAATAATTATAATAGTTATCTAAGTAATTATACCATTATAGCAACTACTTATATAGTTGTTATACAATTATAATCATTACGTAGATAGTTACTATACAGTTATAGCTAAATCATAAACCTTAAATTTTAAAATTATGAATCCTAAATTTTGAATGCTATTATATCAAAATATATTTTTTAGCAAATTTATTAAACTTTATCAAAATCACTTTAAAATATTTGTAACAATTATTTAAGTAGATGTTATACAATTATAAAAGATATTAAGTAGTTGTTACTAGTAATTATTATAATATTATAATAATATTGTATTAATTATTATAAGTTATAGCAGTTAGTCATAATTGCTATAACAACATTGAAAATAATGATATTCTCAAAATAAAATATTTGATGGAGGCCTTTTTCATTGTATTTTTAAATTAAAAGGATGTTCTTTTGATGATTTACATCACCCTTTTGATTTATATCCATTTTTATTTCATAATTATTTTTGGCATCATCAAAATAATGCTTCTTAAAGTTAGAAGAAAATAAAGTATTAGCTCGGTCAACGACGAAATGATAAAGAGTTTGAAAATAAAATATAGAAGACATCATGAATCGAAATGGAAGTTTCCCTCGCTTATGAGTGTAATTAGTCTTCACTAGTTGATTAATTAGGCAGTAATTGTTTCTTAATTAAGATAAAACGACGACTTTGCTGAGGATCCACAGCACGAGCGTGGTCTCGAAGGCAAACAGCGTGTGCAGCATCCCGCGGTCCAATGCGAAGCCGAACAGTGTGATCCCCCCTCCATTGTGTTGCAAGTACATCACTGCATCAGTCAAATTATTAATTAAGTTAATTAATTCAATTAATTAAATTTTAATTAATTATTCCAATAATTAATTCAATTAAATTTGATATTTCTAAATTCACCCTTAAAAAAGTGAATTTCGAGAGATTCTAGAAAAATGAGATAAATTTTAGGAGCAAAATGAAACTTCTAAAAAAAATTAGGGTAAAAATAAAATATATATATTTTTTAAAAAGTATTTTATCATATTTTTCATCCCAAAATATCCTTCCTTATCAAAAAATTCATGATATGAATGTTATTGAATAGGTAAGTTTATCCGATCAATTCATGATTTAAACTTAAGATTGACATGTCAAAAATCAAAATTAGTCTAATTATGTATTTAAGAACAACTATATAATTTTAAGAATGACTGATAAAGTGAAAGCTCTTGTAATAAAAAAAAAGAAAAAAAAACAAGAGGGGGCACATGATTTGAAAAAACAAAGTGCTTTAAAAGTTTTACCTTTAAAATTACTATAATAATATTGGGATTAAAATATTTTTAAAATGACTTTTGTTTATATTTTCTAATATAAATGCCCTATAAATGAAGATCATTTAATTTTGTACGAAATGAATTAATGGATTAAGCAATGATTAAAAAATTAATTACTGACCTAAAGCTTGTCGAGTTTGGAATGTGGACTTGTGATGACCTCCTTGTGAAGCGATTGGGTGACAGGTGGACGGCTTGGGTGAGTCGTCGTCCTCGGGGTTGGACGAGTCGGAGGCGTAGTCGGTGGCGGACGGCGATTGCTTCGCCGAAGAAGTGGTGGCGCTACTTGCGGACAGGACGGCGTGCCACCGGCTGGCGACGGAGACGACTCGCTGAGCGCGGTGGGTGATTTTTGCAGCGCCCATCAAACACATGAACATGCCACTCAATTGCACCGCCGAGCACACCTGCAACAAAGAGCCATCAATGGCTACGAGATTTGAATTAACTCCGGCGGGCGAAGTTAAGGATTCGCTTACCACCACATCGCCGGAGTTGAAGAAGTTCTTCTCTGACTTGGATCCCAAAACCAGCAACAGCGCCCCCAATTGGCTGACCGTGATGGTGACCAGGCAACAGAGGATAAAAATCCGGTACCGGTGGCTCGTCACCAGAAGCTGTCGCCTTATCCTCTCGTGCTCTATCAGTAGAGCTTCGCATCTCTCCGGCGATGCTCCGCCTCCCTCCTCCTCGAACATCTCGTACAGCCCCTCGAACCTCAGCGTCTGGAGCTCGCAGGTGAGCCGGAAGAGCACGCACACGAGCAGGAAGACCGAGGGGCCACGGATGGAGAAGGAGACGGCGGCGGATGGTAGGACGGCGAGGAAGGCGAAGGTGACGTAGGAGGTGGCGGAGCCGGCGGCGGTGGAGTGGTCGAGGAGGCACCACTTGAGGCAGACGCGGAAGTTGCGGAGCTCGTCCGAGATAGTAGATTTGGTGCGGGCGTATGCAGGGTTGAGGAGGAGAGGCAGGCGGAGGGATTCATCGTCTCTCATGGAGCTCACGGCGGCGGCGGCGGCGGAATCCATGGCCGGGAATTAACTTCGAACATGTAACGAGATCACGCATTCATCTTATATACTCGTACCTGGCTCATTTATATTTTACCCCTTATTGTTTATGATTTTATTATCTCAAATTCATCCAAAAAGCTGTAAATTTAATTTAGGTACTTTTAAATGAAAATGTCTAAGAATTCAAACATTTAGAGGTGGTAGTGGTAGTCATATAAACGTGAAATGTTGGGTTATATTTGTAAAAACAGCAATACTGTGGGGGCAAAGTGAAAATTCTCCCTTGACTGTTTGCTCGAGGAGGGAATGAAAAAGGAAACGATAGGTGAAATTAATCCTGTGAAGCTATTAAAAAGGACTGCAAGTTATTGGATTCATATATATATATATATATATATTTCATTTTATTAATAAAAAAATAAAATTCGAGGGCTTCGTTGTGCCATCTACGCAGGCATCACGAGAATCTCTTCTTCACCTTGATAATTTTTATTTTCTTTTTTTCCCCTTAAATTACAAATTTGGATTCTGCCTTGTAAAGTGCAAATACTCAACAATGATCACATGTTTCTCCTTAAAGCTTATGGAATATATATAATATGACGTAAAAGATTCGGGAAATGTGTGGGGAGTAAGCAGTGAAAAATAAAGCCAAATAAGAATTTTATTTAATAATTTTAAATATTAAATATTGTTGTGGTTTATTGGACCGGGTTTATGTAAGATGCTATCTTAGACCGGGTTCCATTTCAAATTCCTACTAGTGTCTATATTATTATTATTATTTTGTCTAAATTGAGATAGTTGTTTGTATCATTTAACAATAGCTCGATTGGTGAGTGATAGAGTGTTTTTCTTAAATAATCAACGTTCAAAATTTACGTGGTACATGCATGCGACATTCGAATAATTAGCGATGTTAAATGTCACATCATTAATATCAATTAGATTATTTAATGGATGTGTTTGTAATTGTTTATGTGCGGAGACTGGCGGAGGATGATCCACGAGAAAGCTGGAGAACTGCTGACTGGACACCCCCGGGGCAGAGTGATATGGCCGGTCTGCTGAGCTTGACTCCGGTCGGGTTAAACCTCCGGTCGGCTGCTCCGAGCGTCCGGTCGGGAATCTGCACAGACCAAAGAGAGAG
>JBBUKS010000002.1:6292555-6309920 GCA_038050645.1 Hedychium gardnerianum | reverse complement strand
GGTATAACTCTCATAACTCTTAGTATACGGGTTTCCTTCGCATGGATCTTCTGGAAGGATCTTGATTTTATTCCGCTACGCTTAAGTTGCTTTTGCGCTCAAGATCCTTACATGAATAGCTTCGATTGCTTTGTCTTGATTACGAGCTCGTCGTTTGAATGCATAGCGGAATACTTGAATTAAACTTAACTCCACATGTACAACACTTTGGTTTTACTTGGTATCTGCCGCTTAAGGCGACTAATCTAAAGCCTAGGCCCGACAATCTACCACCACTAAATCTTTTCCTTCTCGAATGCCTTCCAGAGGTGGAGAAATCTCTTACAACCTATTTTTGCAACAAATACAACAAGAATGCAAATACAAATGAAAACACAAGCAACTTTACAAATGAAATCTTGCTTTGGACGCTTTCTTGTTGCTTGGAATTCCCTCTTGTTAGCCTGGAAATACAACAACACTTGGTTCTTAAACCTCCAAGGACCGACGTCTTCAAATGACCTCGAAATCCTCTTTTATAGGGTTGCATTCGGACTGATTTCTTCCTAGCAATCAATTTCTTACCTTCACCAATTGATTGTCATCGAATTCGACCATTTAAATCTGCAAAATAACTTTTTTTACCTTAGAAATCAATTGTTGAGACTCACCAATCGATTACTTGCCTCTAGTAGAATCGGTCAGTCAATTTCATAATGTTTTGTTCGCTGCTATAGTGCTACCAATCGATTGCTTAAACCCACCAATCAATTGGCTACAGTAGAAAAAGTATTGTAGCAGAAATGTTACTATAGCAAATCCTAAAATTATGATAGCAACCCTCGAAATTACGGTAGCAATCCTAATTTTGGAGCTACTGTAGAAGAAACTCTAATTATTGTAGTAAACCCTAAAAACATCTTAAATCCCAATTTCGGGGTCTATTGATTGATCGATACACCAATCAATCGACTAGTACTCATATTTCAACCTTACTAAGACTGAATTCTCATCTTGCCTAGGATATGATTGACATCAACCTACCAGGACTTTTTTTGCTCAACATCCGATCAATCTTAACCTACCGAGACTTCTCATTGCCTAGCATCTGGTCAACCTTGACCTGCTAAGACTTCATCGTTGCTTAGCATCCGATCAACCTTGACCTGCCGAGACTTCATTATTGATTGACATTCGATCAACCTTGACCTATCTTCTTTATTGCATAACATTCGATCAACCTTGACGAACCAAGACTTCCGTCATTACTAAGGGTCTAGTCCTTCATGACCTACTTGGACTTCACTTGCAAATTGTCGAATTGTTCATGACCAACTTTGACTGATCACTTCTCATGTCAAGTGTCCGATCTTCAATGACCTATTTGGACTTCCCTTCTCATGCCCACTTTCTGTTGAACTTTCGATCGCCATGTGTCCGGTCAACCGTAACCCACTTGGACTTCTCATCTTCATGTCAACTTCCTGTTAGCCTTCCGATCGTGACTCACTTGGACTATTCTCGCCTCATGTCAATGTCACGTTGGCCTTCTAACGTCATCAAGTATATATCTGGTCAACCTTGACCTACTCGACATCTCACTTTACCACCTACATATTGCTCAAATATCAAAACCCAACTCGAGTCAACTCGAGCTTGGTCAACTCGGTTAATTTTGACCAGAGGTTGATTGCACCAATAACCCTTGGGCTAGGGTGGGCTACAACCCCACCTATTTTTTTAACAATGTTATTATATATATTTGTATTAGAGCTTGGATTAATTATTTGATAAAATATATAACAATTTTTAAAGCCACTAATGGGGTAAGAATTGATAAATAATTATTTATTAATATTGAAAAATAATTAGTAAAGTTGGATTAATTACAATTCATTGTATGGGTTTGATTTGTGGGCGGCCTCGAGTAAATTTTTTACCCATTTGATTTAGTTTGATTTTTGATTAATATATCACGCTAATATTGTTTATTAGTTGGCTTATTATTGTAGGGTTTGAAATTGAGCGACTTTGAGGTAAAATTTGATAACTCTAAAATTATGTCATATATTTAGTTGAGATTATTTGAGTTGCGATAATATTGGGCGATGATGTTTATGAATTTTCAAGTTTAGATTTTTAGTCTAAAAATTTATTCTTGCGAATTTTCGAAAAATAATCCATTGGTTGCGATAATATTTGAAAATTATTGATGTTAAAATTATTATTGGTTTTGTATTGTGATTTTTCTAGTTAATAATAATAGAAAGTTGAATAATTGTGAAATTTAAAAAATATTTTTTTGTTGGATTTTTTTGGATTATTAGATTTTTCTAGTTAGGTAATTTTTGCATTTATTCACTTTAATATAGAAAACTATCAACTTGCTGAGAAATTATATCCTATTGATTTTGATGCACAAGATTTGCATAATTGGATCACTATAAGCTTGATGTTCTTTGCTAGAAAGATTTCAGAATTTATCTACTATTTCTAAATTATGTCGAAGATTAATTGAAACAAATAAGTCAAGAACCTACAATTTGATTAACATGTGATTTTTTTCTCATTTGTTATAATTTATATATTATAACTATATCGTTTACTTATATATTGAATTTAATATATTTATTTAATTAGCAGATTGATTTGCCTTGTTTTAACTCTTCTAGTTTCTATAGCAACAATGGAACGAGCATTTTCAACTATGAAACTTGTTAAAACAACTCTTCATAACAAGATAAAAGAAGAGTTTTTAGCAGATTTTATAAACATCTATATTGAACGAGAGTTAGTTGAAAAAATTGATAATAATATAATAATTAATGAGTTTGATTCTACAAAAAATTGAAGAGCACAACTTCAATAGTATTTTTTCTCCATATTTTTTAATGTATTGAATATTAAATACTTTTATTTTATATTTTAAAAAAATTAATATTCACCTACTTTTTTATTTTATTTATATTTTTAAATTAATTAATTTATTGAATCAATTATAGTAGACGTCAGCCCTAAATAGTTTTGAATCCAGCTATGCTCCTATATCTAGACAATAACATGGGAGGAGTTTTCCAATCACCACTTTCATTAAAACTCATCAAGTAAATTTAGATAGTTAATACCAATACCATTGAATAATTTATTCATGCATTTTTTGATCAAGCCGCTCGCGACATCCTATAGGAATGACGATATGCGTAAGTTGAGTACACCCTTGAACACTGTTAATTTCCCAATGTCTTGACATAATACGTGTCTTCCTCCATCTAGATCCATGTAGTAGTTTTGGCAAAATTATTACATGGGTATGCCTCTTCGGAGGAAGACAACAAAGGATTTATTTTTCAAGTTTGAGAAGTGTAGGCCCTTATACTAGTTTTTGGGACTCAAATGACAGAACTAATAACAACATAAAATGACTCCAAGAGCTCTAAAGAACACAATAGAGGGGTCATTCAAAATTTGGACAACTTAGATCTATATAGTAGTTTTAGTCAAAACAATACATATAATGATTTCAAAGATTTTAAAAAGCATAAGATCATATTTGAGTTTCGGATAATTTAGGTAAATGTCACTAGTTTTGGCTAAACTTATTACATGGTTCTAAATCAAAAGCAATTTTGGTTTCATGCAATCTTCATAGTAATTGGGGCACAATATAGGGGGCCTTCATAATAATTGGTCATATTTCTGTCCATATAGCAATTTTGATCAAAACTATTACGAACTTAAAGCTAATGAAATCAAAAAAATAAAGGCATAGAATGACTCAATAAGTTCCAAGAGAACAACAACGTGCTCATTTATAAATTTTAGTCTGTTTAAGTTCATATAACAATTCTAATCAAAACTACTACATGAATCTAAACTACCCGAAATTAAAAAATAAAGGTTTAGAATGATTAAATATGTTCCAACAAACAAAGGAGTACTGTCTGTTTATAAAATTTAACCAATTTAGGTACTTACAATAGTTTTGGTAAAAATTGTTATGTAGATTTAAATTGCCCAAAATTAATCATGAAGGCATAAATGACTGAACATATTCCAAAGAGCACAAATGAATGTGTTTTTATAAAATGTAACCAATATAGAGGCCTACGACAAGGTATAAATTTGGCATAAAAAAATTAGGTGAAGCATCTATCTGATGATAAAATCAAAATGGATAGCCAAATATTATAAATGAATAAAATAAAAACCTCCATGACAATTACTCTAGGATTAATTATACATACAAGTCACTAAGCATATTCTTTTAAAGACTAAAAAAAATAGAAGGGCGTCAAAATTGTCATCCAGTATCCACGATTTGATCTCTAACTATGATATATTTATAAGAATTTTTTCTTCAAATGAGATGTGCAATCAAAGGATACTGAACTTCTGGGCTGCTCACCACGAGCGCTTCTCGATTTATTCTGATGATCAATGAAAAACTTTCATATAATCGAATCAATCGTTCTAAATTCACATGTTATATGATTCATTATTTTTTAAAAAAAAAACATAACTACTATCAAGCAAGCTCATTAATTACAAACGACATTCATTTTACAATAAAAATAAAGTACCTTTAAAATCACTCATAAAGATCTTTATAATACACCAATTATGATACATCTTTATATACTTTACTAATTAGGATACATCTTTATAATATTCACTATTTTTAAAATCTACACATTAAGGATTTCCAAATTAAACAATATAAATATTATACATTTATATATATTACATATTAAAGACTTTCTATATATATATTATATTATATGAATAAATATAATGATATAAATAGAGGAAAAAATAAATAAAAAGAAGAAGGTAAGGGCAAAATAGGAATTTTGACACCGATACGGCTGGCATCCGTTTTTTAATTTGTCGGAAGCAAAATAACGGCCCTGTCTTATGATTATAGTTTGGGAGCTTCTTACACCACTTTTTCTCTTCCCCTTCCTTGCACCACCTACTGCAAACTTCCAATCTCTCCACCGCCTCTCCTCCTTTCTTAAACCTCCTCCTCCTCTCCTCCTTTCCTCATCTCTCTCTCTCTTCTTCTTCTCTTCCCTTCATGTCTCAAGCTGCCCATGCAGTGAGCGAGACCGGCGGGGAGCTGAACGTCACCTGGAGCCACGCCCTGCAGCAATGGAACAGGGACGACAGCCCTGATGCAGCCGCCTCCGCCGGATTCGTCTCGATATCGTCGTCTTCGGCCGGCGTGAAGCGACCTAGCCCCGGCTCGTCCACCTCCAGGGTCCGCCAGGAAGCAGGGAAGAGCGGCGGCGGCGGGGGCGGCGGCGCGGAGCCGGAGCATGAGATACACATCTGGACCGAGAGGGAGAGGAGGAAGAAAATGAGGAACATGTTCTCCAGCCTCCACGCCCTCCTCCCTCACTTACCTGCTAAAGTACTCTAAAACTTATGAATCATCTCTTCTTCTTCATGCATGAAACTCTTTTGAGCCTTGATCTTGATTTGCATGTAAAATATATTGGTTAATGTGATTGCTTATAACAAATAAAGTTGATTAAAATTGTTGATGATGTATTTTTAGGCAGACAAATCTACGATTGTAGATGAGGCAGTGAAGCACATCAAAGCGCTGCAGCAGAAGCTCGAGAAGCTCGAGAAACAGAAGCTCGAGCATCTCCACGGCGAGGGGCAGCCGCCGCCGCTTCCTCCTCCTCTTACTGCAGGCTCGGATCAAACGGCCTCCACCGCCGTCAGCAGGGAAGCATTCTTGGCCGAGCAAGGCAAGAGCTACTTCCCGACCAACTCTCCGTTTACGGCGACGTCCCTGAAGACTTGGTCATCGCCCAACGTGGTGCTGAGCGTGAGCGGCGACGACGCCTTCATCTGCATCAGTATTCCCAAGAAGCCGGGCCTCCTCTCCACGGTTGCCGCCGTAATGGAGAAGCACAAGCTCGACCTCCTCTCCGCCTCCGTCTCCGCCGACTTCTTCAGAACCATGATCATGATCCATGCTCGCGTATGTTCCTAGAATTCATTCATGATATGCAAATCCTTAAATTAATCTTTGCCTCAAGGATCGATTGACCAATTGCAGGCGAGTGATGCCGGTGGCCAGCTCCCGGAGACGATGATGAACGAAGAGATATACAAGTTGGCCGTCGGCGAGATGATCATTTGGCTTTCTACATCACCAACCCATTAACTTTATTCCACCAACTTTATCATATATATATATATATATATATTATTCTGATATATGTAAAATTACAGCTAGGGTTTAGGTTTTGTGAAGACAATTACTGTTGGAATTAATGTTTTCTATCATCCTAAATATCAACAATTGCATCCAATTACATGACTATAATCAAATGTTCAATGAGTCACAATTGGAAAATATGATGATTATCTCAACTCTCTTCCTTCATGTATAATTAACTAGTTCAAAATCATTCGATTGACCATATACACATACAAACATGCATATATATTGATCTTTACCATTGTTCATTTTTGATAAAGGAAAAGACATAACTAGCTAGCATCATTTACATTCCTCATTTGATTCATCTCCTCTTTTTCGCTGATTAAGTTCAAAATTCTTGGTCCTTGCTCGTGAGGCTTGATTGATCCTCACTTGCGACAAAGGAGGATTGACGACATATGGCGAAGGTGGGAGCATCTTGCAGACGAGAAGCAATGTTGGAAGATAAGCTCATTGAGCTCATAGGGGAGGGGATGAACAAATGAGGGGAAAAGAATTCCATACTAAATTTTCATTGACTAACATGATATATTTTTTTATTAATCACTATTTTACATAGCTCTATCAGTGACTAGATTGAGTTTAAAGCAAATGGAGTGTAGATGAGGAACAATATTGTTTAGAGTATTTGAGATGGAGATCAATTGGATATTTTAGTATTTGCAAAATTTCAAGTAAAGTTCCAATCAATTATATATGTTTCGTTCATGCATGCTAGACATCATTGTGTGTGATTTTGTATTATGAAGGAGCGATGTAATAGTCATATCATGAAGGAGCTAGGTGTAGTCAAGTGATCGCTCTCAAGACGTAGCGCAGATGACAAACACATGAAAAATAATCCAAATAGACAAGATTCAATCCTAGGATTTTACCCTCCTGTAGAGTTTTCACCATGCGCTTGCCACCTATGCTACTGCTTAATCCCTCCTTACGACATGGGATAGTTATAGATGAGTCGTTAATGTGACGGTTTCATATTTTTTTTAGGTGTAGTCAAGCGATCGACTTCAAAACAATGTCATCCATATCAACACTCTTGGCTTTAGTACTCGAGAGTAAAATATGGTTACATATTTTTTTTATTTTATAAAATATCAAAGAATTTCACAATTTTTTTTATTGAATTCATTAATAAACCTTTTGTCATTTATGTCACAAAATACTTCAAGGGAGGGTGATGAAGATAGTGATAAAAGAATTCTAGGGTAAATATTCTCGTTCGAATATCATATATTATTGGATTTAATTATCCCTTAAGGTGGCTTATATGCGATTTAAAAACTTGCGATACCGAAACACGTTAAGTGATCTAACTTAAGTTATTGGGTTTTGAGTTATTGGATGTGAACCCTATATGTGTAGAACCCTTTAGCCTAATCTGTTATCATCTATGGACTGATAACGGATTGGTTGCCTCTATAAGGGGAGGTCCCCAAGGGTTTAGGGCATCATCTTGAGACATATCTTGGTTCCCCATTAGACCAAGAGAATTTGGCGACGTCAACCCTAAGCCCCTTGGAAGACCTCTCTTATTTGCTTCCGCTTCTTCTTCTTCCTCAGGGGATCTATTTGGACGACGCTAAAGACAAGGACTATGATTCTACAATCAAGTTCCTTGTCGCTTTTAGTTTATGTATTTTTTATGTTATTATGCCATGTTTGATTAATGAAACTAGATCCATACTCATGTTCTTATTTTTCCTAATCGAATTTTTATTTCGATTATCTAGAATTCCTGTGGCTTAGGATTTTATAAGAACTAACACTAGAATTATAGTTTTGTTCTTAGAAATTTAAACTCATTATATACCCTGCCTTCTCATTGACCAACATAACATAACGTCTTCGCCAAGAGCATGACTGAATTGATCACCATATGAAAGATTTATTGAATTCAAGTAAGAGTCGAATTCTAGCAAAAGTCATGGATATACCCTTCCACATGATGACCCACTTCAATTTTCTGATTTACTCTCTTCTAATAGTGCGGGGTAGTCGTGGGGGTCGCCAACAAATTTTTTTTTTTTTTTTTTGAACATAACACAATGTCAAATCATTAAATTAAACATTAAAATTTTCATGGGCCAGAGTTCACGACCCATTAACGCTTGATGCGATCCGATTCATTGTCAGTTTTCCTCCTCCATGCCCCATAGATCAACAAAAGTAAAACAAAAGGATGTTTTTGATAGATTAAACGAGCCTGAAAGATATAGAAAAGATCAAAATATTCAATGTGATGTAAACAAGGGGAAAGATGTTTCATAGAACCCACTATAAATTGCAAAAAGAAAGAAGAAAAGTTTAAATCAATAAGATGGATAAAAAGAACCTCGACCAAATGCTTAAGAAAGCACAAATCTTGGTATAGAAGATGGAAGACGCCACAACCTTGGGATCGAGGTTGATAAGTCCTTGAACGCCACAAGGGGATGCCTTGATAAGTTAGTTCAATGAAGAACCAACAAGTGAGAGTCTCACCATGCTTTAGATTGAAATATGCCAAAAGATATATGTGAGGCCACCACCCCCTTTATTTATAGCTATAGGTGACCTAAAAATCCTAAAAGGCCAAAAGGAAGCCCTTTTTGTAAAGGCCTATGTGTCTTTTAGCCATTTTGAGCTTATGACATCATTACAACCCAAATAAGGGTAGAAATAAAGCATAAATTGAGCTAACATATCAAACATATTCCTACTACATAAACATGAGACTTAAGTGGCTAATTAAGTTCATCTAAGGTTTGAATTAAGTTGACTAAGCCGCATGACTTACTCTTGGTTAAACCTTCTTCGTTGTAGTTTTGGCCTTTACATCTTCAATTAGCACATAATGCTTCCTTCATCTTTTTAGCCTTAACACTTGTAATTGGGCCTCCATTGATGCATAATGGATTATCATTAATATCTAGAGTGGGTTGCTCCTTTTCTTCCTTAACTTTACCTTGATCTATATCATTAGCTTGTTGGATAACTTGTTCTCTTTCTTTGACTCTATCATTCCCCCCTCCTTAAAAGGATTCGTCTTCGAATCTTGATCACCTACATCAAAAGGAGAAAGATCAGAAACATTAAATGTAACAACACTCACATTATACTCACCTAATAAATCAAGCTTGTAGGCATTATCATTTATTCAAGCAATGACTTGAAATGATCCATCTTGTGGATGCAACTTAGCACAACGTTTAGCTAGGAATCTATCCTTTCTCATACAAACACAAACCCAACTCCCTAGTTCAAAGATCACTATGAAAAACTCTTTGAGCCTTAAGTAATATTGCCAAATCTCCATCATTTTTATAAAAGCATGCATCTTCTTATAATAAATTGGATAGTTCAAAGTTGCTCCACTGATCTTCCCACTACGATAAGCAAAATATTGGCCTTCTTGCATTAACACAACTCTAATATCTATTCTTGAAGCATCATACTCAATTTCAAAAGTTTTAGCAAAATAAAGTAGTGTGAGTAATGGTGCACACATAGTCTCTCAAACAAATTGAAAGATAAATCTTGCTCACAACCCCAATAAAAATCAACATTATTAACAACTTCATTCAAGGGTGTAGAGAATGTAAGTTCTTAACCAATCTTCTATAGAAACCAGCCAACCCATAAAAGATACATACCTCAGTTATGATTTTTGGTCTTGGCCATTCACAAATACCCTTAACTTCCTATTCATCAACCACTTTTCCCTTTGCACTAACAATATTATCATGAAACACAATTTAACTAGTGCAAAAAGAATATTTCTGAATGTTAACATAGAACTTCCCATTTTGCATAACAAAATGAAAAATCCAGATATCATCAAAATATACTAGAATAAACTTTCCAATATAGGCATGCAAGATATGCTTCATTAATCTAATGAAAATATTAGTTATCCCAAATGACATACCCGACGAATCACACAAGTTGTTCTTAGTCTTCAAAGTAATTTTTTATTCATCTCCCTCATGCATGTTAATTAGATGATAATTGGACTTCAAGTAAATTTTAGGTACAAAGTAAGAATCATGCAACATATTATCTAATCTAGAAATACGATAACGATCATGGGGTCGAGTCGATCGCCCCAGGTTCGATATTACTTGATTAATCATTTTTTTTAGAAATAGGATAACGATGCGTTATCATAATCTTATTGATAACTCCTTTTCTTATCAACTCTTCAACTTGCCTTTGAAACTCTTTTGAACCCTCGAAATTGCTCTCATAAGCTAGTCAATCTATTGCTTCTTGAATGAAATTAATCTAATGTCTCTCACAAAGTATATCATCAAATTCCTATAAAAGAGAGTTAACAATACTAGGCTAAGTAGGGTTAAGAATGTTAATATTGAAATAAGTCTCCTTGTAAAAAAGTATAATCATTGGTTGTTGAGAATAAAAAGATCTCTTAACCTCTCTTTCTTTTGCATAAAAGCTTCATTTTTTCCTCTCTTGCTATTGAAATTTTTTCTCTTTTTCAATCCTTTTTTCACTCTTCTCATCCTCACTTTTTTTTCTCACACTCATTTTCTTTTTTTCTTTTGTCATTCTCTTTTTCCTGCTCAATCATTTTTCTCTCATATTCATTTCTTTTTTCACTCTCATTTTCAATATCATCATTTCCTCTTAAAATCATAGCTCTTTTGTTTGGACATTATGATGCAATTCTTAAGCATTTAAAACATTTAACTATTATTCGAAGATTGGATAGGTTCATTACCTTTTACCAAATTAGAACTTGCATCCTTATTCTTAAAAAACTTGGTCTTACTCTTAGAAGTAACTTTATCATCTCTTTTGCTCCAATTAGATTTCCATGTAGATGAATTAGAACTCTTCCCATGCTTGGTTGACTTCCTTTTGAGTTTCCTTTCAACTTTCACGGACATATGAACCCTATCTTCAAGCTTCACATAATGTTGCAACCCCACTACATTTGCAATTTTTGGATTCAAGCCTCACAAAAATCATGTCATTGTTATTTCTTGATCCTCCTCCACATTTGCCTGAATCATAGCAATCTCCATCTCTTTGTTGTTGGAATAATTTGATCCCTCCAAATAATAGCATAATCAATAAATTCCACAGCAACAAGTTTTAACTTCTTTTCAGAGTAGTTGTTAAAATCAAACACTAGTTCTACTTTCTTTTCCCATTCCAAATATGCTTCTAGATCACTTTTGCCTTAAAATGAAGGAATGTTCATCTTGATATTTCTCAAGTTTCTATCAATATGATCATCCAACCTTCCTCTTCGACCACCAACTCTATCATGACCAAATCTATCACTTGAAGCTCTATCACCATCCCCATTATCATTCTCATCACGACTATGTTGTCTAGCTAGCTTTGGCATAGGAACTCTAGTAACTTGACTCTTTTGTAATCTAGTAATTGCGATGTCTTTGCTCTCCAATCTATCTAAGATCTGAGCAAATTTGATTTCCATACATTCCATGTGTTGTCTCAAGGTACGTTGTTCAAGCGATTCTCCTAGCCTACTTCTTTTTCATTTGTCATCATTAAAGTAATATGTTGTCACTCAACTCATTAAGATTAGCTTTTTAAAGAATTTATAATTGATGAGGCAAATCCCTATAAGCGTTCCTTGACTAATTAAAAATTTTCAAGGGCAAAAAATAATGATTAGGATAAAAGATAGGAATTGATAAACTTGAATGAAGTGCCGAAAAGAAATTTGCTAGAATTGAATTTAGACAGATGCCAAAATTGAATCTAGACAAAATTTATGAGAATTGCATAATTGAAAGATAAGATAGAAAGAAATGCTGAAAAGAAATTTGCTAGAATTTAATCTAGGCAAGTGCTAGAATTGAATCTAGGCAAAACTTAAAGAAAATGCATAATTGAAAGTTAAATACTTGAAATAAATGCTGAAAAGAAATTTACCAGAATTTAATCTAGGCAGAATGTATAAGAAATGCAGAATTGAAAGATAAAGACTTGAAATAAGTGCTGAAAGAAAAATTATCAGAATTTAATCTAGGAAAAATGTAAAATTAAATGCGAAATTGAAAGATAATGAGCGGTAGAAGGAAATGTTCTACTCTCTCTCTCTCTTTCATTTTTTTCTTCTAAATTTCAACCTCCCCTTCCATTTTTTTCCCTTTCACTTTTTTTTTGCCAAAAATTACGTTTTTTTATAGCAACAAGGCAAATATAACTTGCTAAGATTCGAACGATAACAATAAATATCAAAAGATGAGCAAAATAGATAAAGATTCAAGTACAAAAAGAAAAAAGAAAAGATAACCAAATCGATTTAGAAAGATTAAAGCTCTATACCAACTGATGTGAACCCAAGGAAAAATATGTCTCATAGAACCTACAACAAATTGAAGAAAAAAGAAAGAAAGTCTAAATCAATAAGATGGATGAAAAGAACCTCGATCCAATGCTTAAGAAAGCACGAACCTTGGTATAGAAGATGGAAGACACCATAACCTTGGGATTGAGGTTGATAAGTCCTTAAAAGCCACAAGGGGATGCCTTGATAAGTTCTAGTTCAATGAAGAACCAACAAGTGAGAGCCTCACTATGCTTTAGATTGAAATATGTCAAAAGATACATGTGTGGTCGCCACCCCCTTGATTTATAGCTATAGGGTGACCTAAAAATCCTAAAAGGCCAAAAGGAAGCTTATTTTGTAAAGACCTATGTAGACTACTTAGTTATTTTGAGCTTATAACATCATTACAACCCAAATAAGGAGATATGGAGCCTAAATGGAGTCTAAATTGAGCCAATATATCAAACATATTCCTATTATATAGACATGAGACTTAAGTGGCTAATTAAGTCCATCTAAGACTTGAATTAGGTTGACTAAGTCACATGACTTGCTCTTGGTCAAACCTTTTTTATTGTAGCTTTGGCATTTATATCTTCAATTAACATATTAAATGCTTCCTTCAGCTTTTTAGTCTTAGCCCTTGTAATTGGGTCTTTATTGATGCATAATGGATCATTATTAATGTCTAGAATGAGTTACTTCTTTTCTTCCATAGTTTTAGTTTGATCCATATTATTAACTTGTTGGACAACTTATTCTTTTTTCTTCTTTTTTTTACTCCATCATATACAAACTAAAACTTATTTATACTATTAATAATTTCAAAATATACGCATCCAGATCATAGAGGAACTAGAATTGTGGTTTTGTTCTTAGAAATTTAAGTTCATAACATACTCTGCCTTCTCATTGACCAACATAACATAACGTCAAATCATTAAATTAAACATTAAAATTTACATGGGCCAGAGTTTACCACCCATTAATATTTGATGCGATCCGATTTATTGTCAATTTTCCTCCTCCATGCCCCAACGAGCAAAAGTAAAACAAAAAGGTGTTTTTGATAGATCAAACGAACCTGAAAGATATAGAAAAGATCAAAATATTAAATGAAACATTCAATTTATCATAAATGTTTATCATCCTTTTATTTTCTCACGAGACAAACAATTAATTAGTGTATGAGGTATTGTTATTACGAGATACAGAGGTCAATTTCTGAATAATAGTCAGGTTCCTATTCTCTCTCATGTACTGGTCACTGCTCAAGTTAGTAGTCATCCGTGATTTATCTCCCTTCACATAACTTAGGAACGAGCTGTGAAAGATATCTGGGATGAACGTTATTATCTTTTGCCACCAAATAAGGAATTATTTTTTAACAAATGAATTATTTGTACTTGTGTGATAGTAATTTTCGTCAAAAAAAAAGAAAATTAATGATCCATCCCATAAGTCTATGATGAATTTTAACCAACATATAGGCATTATTTTTTTTTTAAAAAAAAAGTAAAAACTTTTTACATGCAATGAAGAATATGGGATCACAAAACTCAAATACATTTCATATATTCTTCACATGTATTTCATTCTACACAATAGACATCCCAATGACTAACTAGACATGATGATTCTAATCAAATATCAAACACACAAATGAATGAGATGCTGATATCAAAACATATAAAGTATCTAATACAATTTACAAAGTATCAACATTGTTTTAGATGAATATTGATTCAATTAATTTATCATTGACAATTAAATAAAACACTAAATAGGATGAATAAGAAATAGTTTAGAGAAATAAAATTGAAAGATAAGTTGAAACTATGTTCTAAGAAATAAATAACCCTTGTGCAAGTTTGTTCCAATCCTTCAGTAATATCGCAAATGCGGTAAGAGTTTGCATAAATTCTTTAAATGTTGCATCTTGATTATATAATTTAAAAATAGAGAAACAAAAAAAAAACGAATACCGGAGGAGGACATTAGAGCTCTTGGAGAAGAGTATGCTTTAATCACTTTTTATTCCATCAACTTTTTGAATGATTTCTCTTCTATAAAAATCTAGTAGGTGAATCTTTAAGCACTCATTCTAGAAGAGTTATGTCTCTTTCTTTTAAAATAACAAAAAATTAATCTATTAAAATGTCCTTATAAATATTTTTTTAACGACAATTAATAAAAAGGATTACTTTTTATAAAAAAATATCATATTAGACGGTCATAAATTTTATAAATATATAGATCATTCTAAGGTCTAAATCAAATCTGAGTTAATAATAAGATTTTTATCTTTTCTTATATACTAGTTTTAAATTAATAATTATCATGATTTATCTTTTCTATGTTTATCTTGAAATGAACTAACGAGGACGTTGAAAACTAGGGCTGTAAACAAGCCAAGCCGAGCCGAGCTTTGGGGTGTTCAAGCTTGTTTGATAAGGTAATCGAGTCAAATCGAGCCGAGCCTAAAATGAACAAAGCTTTTGAAATGATTGTTCAAGCTTGGTTTGGTTTATTTTTTATAAGCTTGAGCCTGTTTGAAGCTTGGCTTGAGCTTGGTTCATTTAGATGTTATCGAACTCTCACTTCAAACTTGAGTTGAGTTTGATTCATTTAGATGTTATTGAGCTCTCAATTTAAGCTTATTTGATTGTTTGAAATTTTTACTTGTTTGATTGGTTATTGAGCTTGATAATTCAAACTTATTTATTTATTTTATTTTATTTATTTAGCATGTTGATAAGAGTTTTATTAATGAATATGATTGTTCACGAACGTTGTTCACGAACATTAACGAGTTGAACACATATGTGTTCAAGCTTGTTTGTTTAGTTTAACGAGTTGTTCAAACTTATTTGTTTAATTGATCTTTTGTATATTGAACGAACATAAACAAGCTCTTATCAAGCTGAACACCAAACTTGTTCATGAACGTTTGGTTCATTTACATTCCTATTGATTGCGATAATCAAATTAAATATAATTTTAATTAAAAAATATTAGTTTTAATTACAAAACTTGAAACATAGTGCTATCCTTCTGTGAGGATTGCTGGGTCATGCGATCCTTCTGTAGCAACCGTAGGGGTCATGCAATGCCTCTGTTATTGTTGCTGGGTCTGGTGCCAAGTTATGTTGGTTGGTGAATAAAATGAAATTTTTTGTTCATTTCAATCGGTTGGGTATGATATTTCAATTTATGGTTCTACCATTGGAACTTTGTTTTCATAATCAATTGATCAAATAGGAATATAGATGTTTGTTTCACGGGCAGACGATCATCATAAGGTCTGAGGATCAAATCTTGACTAGTAGTCAGGTTCTTGCCCTTTTCATGCACTGGTCACTGTTCGAACTAGCTAGATTAATTCCCGTGATATACCTCTTCCATATTAGTCCTGAAACGAACTGACAGAGACATTGGGAACGAGCGCTTCGCTTTTTTGTCATCATATTGTTTGTTGTTTGTTCGTGCATGCAAGATTGATTTGTCTCCTTTTGCCACATTAGCCACCGCCAGATGCGACCTTCGGCTCTGTGCTGAACAATGCTCAAAATTTGTATTTTTCCTTAATTAAATTATTTAAAATTAGTGGATTTTTTTAGAAAAGGACACACCTCTATATTAATATCATTTGACCCCTTGAAAGAAGTCGTTTGTCTTTTCCAAAAAAGACCCTAATCTTTTTTTTTTAAAACACTCAATTCTCGAGTTATTCTCCTCTAGAGAGATTTAAGGAGTCTCCACGGGGATATTCACTTAGTTAATGGATGATATTTAAGGCATCAAAAGTTAATTTTGGTATGACATTTAGAGTGCTCCTTTTTTGAGTTGAAGGGTAATATCGTGAATCAACCTTTAAGTACCTAAGGTGCAAGGTGATATAGTCTTAGAGAAAGACGCTCCAACCCTTGTGTCCACTATAACACTTTTATCAAAAGTCAGGGAGTTAAATTTTGAATAATAGTCAGATTTCTATCCTTCCTTATGTATTAGTCACTGTTCGGGCTAGTTAGCTTCCGTGATTTACCTCTTCCATGTTGATCCTGGGATGGACTGACGAGGGCGCTGAGAGTGAGCGTTTCATCTTTTACCACCATAACACTTTTATCAGAATATCGACAGATTGCATCGACATCCTGACCCAAAAGACTATGTTGACATCATGAAGGGGTAATTTGACGATTTAGGATATTAAATTAGTGACGGCGACACCTAGGGAGATCCGCCTATCATATCTAATCTGGTGTTTGATGACTGATCGGTTTGAGCCACTAACTCATTGACGAACTAAGTGATCAGATCCTAACTTATTGGATCTCTTTGTTAATTATTCTTGAGCATTTACATGTAGTGGCAATCCTTAGATGAACCTTTAAGGTTTGGCTGAGAACCACTGGCTGGACTTGAATGTGTTCCTTAACCTTGGCTATATGTCAAATACAAGCACTATTTAGCATAAGACTTTACCTGCTTGTCTTATTTTTTCTTGCAATGGTGAAGATCAGAGACCGGCTGAAAAGGGTTTAGTGTTTTAATGGGAATATATATGACTGCATTGTCTATTTGACTTCTAAAAGGAGTATGAGCCACATCAAGGGATTGTCGCCTCGAGGTAGACGTTTATTACGTCGTTTCTCTATAAATCACTCCTTGTCTAGGTGCAACCAGACCCACTCTCCTAGTTCAAACACAATTTTCTTAAGCGCCTTGAACATATTGTTAGCTAGTAACATACAAGAAAAGTGCAAAATGGAATCAACAGATTCTAATCAGTTCAGTAACATGCATATATATACATGTGTTGCACATTACCT
>JBBUKS010000002.1:6281118-6292455 GCA_038050645.1 Hedychium gardnerianum | reverse complement strand
GGCAAGTTTTTCGGTCGGAATTAACGCACCCACGTTCGGTCGGAATCAACGCGCCCACGTTCGGTCGAAACAGACATGACCGATCGGATTAGAAGCTCGCAATCGGAATAAGGGTGCACGATCGAGCATGACAAGTTTTTCCGATTGGAATAAACGCGCCCGACAAATGTAACAACCAAGTCCCTCCAATCGGACTTGCATGTGCGAACGAACGAATTACGCACGGTCAGGCGAGATTACGGAGTGCGAGCGGAATAAAACGCCCTGACCGGGATGAGCGTGCGCGATCGAAATGTACGCATACGGTCGGATGAGGCGAATTCCCCGATCAAAGCAAATACGCACCGTGCACTACACGTAATTAAGTCTCTCCAGTCGGACCCGCAAATACACTTGCGGGGATTAAATACTCCCGATTGATCCGATCTGCATAAGGACCCCCGATCGGAGTAAGGGCGAGTAAGCCAAGTAGCCCCGGTCGGGCGATAGGCGTCTCCGACCCCCCTTCCTCAACTGCTTGATGGTACCCCGAGCCCCGAAGACGAGCATGTCCGTGAACTTGGGGCCGAGCTGCTCCTGGAACTCATCCGAGTTCACATATTCCACTCTCCGAGCCGCCTCTTCTGCCTCGTATTGGGCTAGGATGTCCTTCTCCTGAGCCAGAGCCTTCTGCAGTCGGGCGATTGACTTGCCGCGAAGAGACAGCTCGGCCATCGTCGTCTCCAGTTGAGCTGTGTTCGCCTGCTGCGCCGACCGGGCTTGAGAGAGCGCCTCCTCTAGAGCGGTTCGCTGGGCCTGGGACTCCTCCAATTGGGAGCCCACCGCCTCCTTCGCCTCTTCTAGCTGGCTCAGGCGAGAGGCTTGGAGTTGAAGATCCTTTTGCAGCCGCGCCCACTCGGCCTGCATAAGGCTGCTCGGAGGCCCCTCATGGCTCTCCAGCTCTGTTATCCGGGCTTGCAGATTTTCATTTTTAAGAAGGAGTCGCCGACCCCGGGCAAGCACCTCCGCGGTTCCGGCCCACGCCTATAGGGCAAAGCAAGATGTCAGTCCTAAATTCAAAAACCTAAGTAAAGCAGGTCGGACACTTACCTCTGCCGCCTTGCTCGACAAAAACTGCATTGCCTGCTTATCATTGCAGTAATGCAGCCGCTCCTGGGCCTCCCTCCAGGCGCTCGCCTGTCTGCCCTCCAAGCGGACCTTGCAGGGGGCGATAGGTCCTGCCTGACCCTCACCACCCTCGGCCTGTGCGGAGCCTTCCGCCGGGGTCGGGGACGGTTGCTCTGCCGAGCGTCTCCGCCTCGCTTCGGTCGGAGGAGACGCGCGAGCCGGGGCCGACCCCGATGACCTTGCTTCGCCGGTCGAGGGACGCTCTGCTGCCGGGCTCCGATCAGAAGGCCCCGTCGAGTGGGACTTCTTAGTCGTACGAGCCCGCCTTTCCGCGGCTTGGGTCGCAGGCCGCTTTCCCGCTCGGCGGCTCTCCTCCGGTCGGGGAGGTCGCTCGTCGCTCCGAGCTGCGGCCCCCGCCATGGAAGGCCAGGGGGAAGGGAGCTCGCCCGTGTTCTGGGCCTCAGAGGATCCGGCCGGGGGCACCTCCCTCCCCTCCTCCTGGGCGATCTCCGCGCCTCGCTCCTCCGCCTCTTCCAGGGTGAAACCCTTGGCCCGACCGACCGAAGACCTCCAAACCATGGCGCCTGCAGAAAACAAAAATTCCTTAGTTAGAACTTAAGGAAATGAGAGGGTAAGAGCAACCCACCGAAGGACTCCGGCATGGGAGCGACGACCGAGCTTAGCCCGACCGCGTACAACATCCCGTCCTGCAGCAGAACCCGCGCATCGTAGCACAGGTCGGCGAGCATACCGACCGCCTTCGCGTTGGCCGCCTTGAACGACGTGGTCGGTCGGGGAGCCTTCGGCAGAGCCACGCTCCACTCGGAGCACCGCTCGAAGCCGGTCGGGGAAGAGACAAAAACGAATTTGTCTTTCCACCCTTTGTTGGAGGTCGGCAACTCCCCCAAAAAGCAGCAACCGGCCCTCGACTGGAAGAAGAAGGTTCCCTCCTCCCCCATCTTCGGATAAAAGAAAAAATGAAATGAACGACCCTCTAAAGGAATGTCGTGCAACCTAAAAACTATATACGACCCGCAAAGTTGCCGGTAGCCGTTCGGGGCGATTTGGTTGGGAGGGATGCCAAAATACTTCGACACCGAATCAAAAAAGGGCGACAGGGGAAACCGCAGACCGGCATAGAACTGACCGAGAAAGAAGGTCGCATAGCCGGCCGAGGGAAGATGCGCCCGCTGGTCCGGTCGCGGGATCGCTAGCTTGTAGCCGAGCGGGGTCCCGCAACTCACCCTCACCTCCTCCAGGTCGGAGGAGTTGAAGGTCGACCGCAGGGAGCGGTACCAAGACCCTGAGGTGGACGTCTCTGCCATGACTTAGCCAAATTAAACGACACTACGACAGCCTAAACCCCCTACGCCGACCGGACAAACTTACTAAGTCAACGAAGACAGGCTCCGACCGGATCGCTCGGACGCTCGAAAACTCTCGGACGATTGACACAGTAGCTAAGACGCGCAAATAGCCAAAACGGTTTCCGGCGAAGGCATTATATAGCCGCGCCCACGAGCCCTCGACCGTCGGATCATCCCGCACCGACTTACCAGCGGCAAAGGGCAACCGTTGGATCAAAAGGCACGCGGATCGCCGGCAGCACAACAGTCGCAATGGTTGATGTGGGCCACGCGTCGAGCGACTACCGGTCGGCCCACATCAATTCCAAACTTCGGAATTGAAGCTTAAAATTTTCAAACTTCGGAACGTTTTTGATCAATTCCAAATTTTAGATATGCCTTTTAAAAAATTCTCATAAATACTTTATTTCCATTTCTTTTCCCTCCCTTTCCTTCCTTCCTTGTCCTTCCGTTATAACGAATCTTCTCTCACCCACCCAAACAAAACTAAGCGAAAGGAGTAAAGCTCACCGTCCGGTTTGTTTTCTCCGTCATTTACGGAGATCGACTTCGAGTTCGAGACCGCCGGATGGAAGAGCCTTGATACGAGCGCGTGGATCCACCTCCACGAGAGCGAAGCAGGAAGGGAAATGGGCCGTCAATATGGGCCGGCCCAAATTAATAGGCCTTCAGCCGAAGTCCATTTAATTATATGGGCCGGCCCAAATTAATAATATTTTTTTAAAAAAATGATGAATCAAATAACATCGAATCTGAAATGACTGATTCGATTCTATAAATTTTTTTATCACCTGTCAAAGTAAATGAGAAATACTTGTGACGGATGACCCAAAAACTTAGCATCCCTTTTACGCGAAGGTTCTATCATTTGGATTTGATTTTGGTTGGAGTGGGCTCGGTTCTAATCGAATATATTTTTCTCTTAAAAATATTATTAGATAGATTTTGCATTATGTATTCTATTTTGCTCGGATTTTGAATTCTTAAAAGTTTTATAACAACGCATCACCGTTTAGTGAACTATTTTAATATTATCGAAGTATACACTCTAATGGATCTATGCACTTTTTTTTAATTGATACTACTATCAAGTTATGTCGAGGATGATTAATTTAATTTTATAATTTTTTTTATTAACTATCAAAATAAATTAAAAAATATTTATTTATAACAAATGGTCCTTAGGTTCATCATTCCTTAATTCGTTACGGAAAATTCATGACCTATTGCACTTTCACTCGCTAATATAGTGTATGCATATAAGAGATCATGTCGAGCATGATGATAAATTAGTTTGAATCCGATTTCCTTCTCACGTCCATATCACTTGATTACTACATAAGTTTCTGTAAATGAATGCACTCATTTCGTCGAAAATTACACATCATGTGAGACTATTATAATTGGGTCGAATTTAGAGTAAAATATGATTTATCATAAGAATATCCACATCAGATATTTTAAATAAATTTTTTACTTTAAATTTTATATTTTACTTAAAAGAAAAATCTTTGCATCAAGTATCTTATCTATTCTCCAAATTTAAATTTGATGAATAATCATTTTCTAAATTTAAGAAATAAAATTTCATCCCTAAATATTAAATATTATTTTCACTCATGTTTGAAACAAGGACAGTCTTGATAGGTCAAGATTAATTAGATCAAGATAATCGGATGCTAAGCGAGTAAAGTTTTGATAAATTCAAGTCAATTGAATACTAGACAAAGATAAAATCCTACTAAATTGAGGTTGACCTATATTAATCATATAAGGAAATTTCGAAGACTTGAATTCTCTTGGCATAAAAGAATTTAATATGAACAGTATTTTTCAATACCGTCAATTGTTTATAAGTCGACTACTATGAATAGTATTTTCTTTAATAGTATTTTTTAGTTCAAAATCGAACGAAATATTTTACTGATATAGGTATACTAGATGATTGATGAATCCTTAACTCCAAGTTTGAGATTTGAGGGAGTTTAAGAGGTTTGTTATATATCAGTCGACTGTTAGGTATATACAATCGATTGATAATATTGTTGCAGCGAATAGAATGTATGGAATTCGACTTATCAACTCAATCGATCATTATCAATCGACTGATTGATATGAGCAGTCTTAATAATACTATTGTGTGAATGGAAAGTTTTAAATTTGATTGTGACACTCAACTATTTTGACATCAATCGATTGATGGTAATACACAATCAATTGTTATGGTCAAAGATGAGCTAAAAATAATTGTTCTGTAGATGAAATGGTCAAATTTAGAGGGAGCAATTAATTGATTGATGAGTACATTCAGTCGATTGATATAGACGATAAACAACCATAACTTAAGCTTATAAAAGAAGATTTTATAAAGGATTTTACATGTCAATTCTTGAGGATTTTAGACGAGGGTGTTATTATATTTCCAAACCTAAGCTATAAATAATAGTATGTGTTGGGATCTTGAGCGCAAAAATAACACAAGCGCAGCAAAATATTATCAAGATCCTTTCCAGAAGATCCATGAGAAGGAAATCACAGTGGTTGTTATGAGAGTTATATTTTTTTTTGCGTAAACACGAACTCCCGACACCAACTTTTGTACTTATTGGATCTCAGCATGATCAAGTGTTCGCGTCTCTTTTAATATCCACACGAGCACATTCTGTCCGTCTCACAAACTCACAAACTTGGAGAAGGAAAACCACCTAAGATTATGCCAGCAACCAAACATTGTTGGTTTTGGCCAAAGAGGAAAGAAGAACACAAGTGTTATGCATCAAATGAATCAAAATCCCTTTTGTATTCATTCAATCAATTATCTTAATTGACATTAATTCTTCATTAATCTAATTAAGTCCTTTGATTTTTCATCTAATGTATGATTAATTAACATTAATTCTCTATTAATCTAATTAAATCTTTTGGTTTTTCATCTAATGTATGATTAATTCAAAATTGACCATTCTTCTTCCTTGGTGAATTCGAGTTCACTTAATGAGTCTAATTCATTGGTCCTCATCAATCCGAATTGACTCCATGAGTCTAATTTGAATTGGACTCAATTCAATAGTTGGATTCATTTGAGTCTAACTCAATGATCTGCCTTCTTTAATGCATAATTAATCTTTATTAATCATTTTTAATGAGTTAAATTTTAAGATATTAAATTAATTATTAACTGAATAAGTCAATCCATATATATTAATTCAATAAATATAATTATCTCATAATTAATTCTTAAAATTAATACTAACAGTATGATCAAGTTTCTTAACTTAAATTGTTCATTTATATTTCCTTCGATATTATTTGTATATTTTTTTTGTTTATAATTTGTTTGTAAAGAACAGGAGGTGTTTGTGTATCGTTAGAATAGTAGATCTTATAGTAAGAATCAGGGATTTTGTGCCATGCAAATTAGTATGCATATGTGCTTATTTCTGTTTTTATATTTATTTCTATTTTGTGTTTATTTATGTTTTTGTTTCCATTGCATATTAATTTGTTATAGATAAGTACACGATTGACAAAAGATTAATCATGACATTCATTGTGACAAAAAGATGAAACGTTCGTCTCAGCGCCCCCGTCAATTCGTCCCAGAATTAACACGGAGGAGGTAAATCACGAAGACTAATCTAGCCAGCCCGAATAATGACTTGACATTCACCCTCTCCTTTAGCAACATCACCGGTTTAACAAATTTAAATTTGCCTCATCGCTATAAGATCAAGTATTAAATTTATCTTTAGTTGCCTATGAATTTAGGAAATGTCCAATTACAAGCATGAGTACAAATAATTGGTACATTTTAAGATTCAACATTGTTCTACTAAATAAAACTTTATCCTCCTTCTTCTTCACCAGTCTTATCTTCAATTTTTATATCGATTGTTTGAATATTGACCAAAAGAGTCATGGAAAACCTTAAATAATTAAACAATAATCAACTTAAAATAAGAATTATTTGGAAGATTAATAGCGATATATAATAACAATGATATCATTTTGCAAAGTGAAAAATTAAATATAGCAACCACCATGACCATGAAAGACCAATTAAAGTATTAAGATGAGCATATTCCTTTTTAAATCTTTGAAAATTTTGATTTATTTGATGGCAAGAGATAAGATTGCCACTACATGCAAACAATGCAAGAGGGCCCACAAAAAAACATCAACATCTTATCTTATCCTTGACTTAATTATTAATCACATATTGTTAATTAATACCAAATAATGTGATCACACATCATAAACATAAGATCCCCAAAGATTGCCTAATCTCTCAAGTAAGCATATCTTCTGTTTTTTTTTTCTTTTTTCTTTTTTCTTTTACCCACACGTACAGGGCTAAAATACTTAAAAGAATAAATAAAAAGCGAGCTCGAATCCTAATAAAAATAAATATTTTAAAAGTTAACTTTTAAATATTCATAAATTATGTTTTGAATTTATCCCATAAAGATAATCTACTTTAAGATTAATGGGGCAAAACCTAGATATTTGCATTATAAAAAAAACATCTTTTTGTATTTTTTTTATAATAATTCAGACTTCACCCAATTAATTTTAGAGGTAGATAACTTTTCCCCTAATGACTTCACCTAATTAATTTTTAAAATATTCACCCTATAGATTTTTTTTATTGTTTCTTTAAATATGTTACCATTTCATTATTGGTATGCATATCTCTTTTTAATTTCATCAAATATTATTAATTTTATATTACTATTAAAAATATTAAAAAAATGATAATTTTTCTAGAATTTTATCCATTGGAACCAAGATAATAATTAAGGGGCACAATAAATTATGGGAGGTAAATTGTTATTTTTAAAAATGAGGTGGGTAGATGAATATTCAACAAACTAGGGGTAAGTTTAGTGAAACATTCAATTATCTCTTTTTTAAAAATACCCCTTTGAAGTTTTTAAAATCATTGAAGTAACCTTAGACTTTTAAATTGTTCTAATTACTAATAATTAGACTAAACTTTTAACTCTAGTTTTTCTTCTAAATTTTGATTATTTTAACATTAAACAAAACAAAATCCCAACTTTAGTCTTTATCAATCCCACTGTAATTACAGAGAGGGGGAAACCGAAAAAATCTAAAATGAAGGGGCCTTCAAGCAAGAACCACATGCAGGCCTTTCACAATAGATTCTCTCGATCAAGGAAAAAGGAAGAAAAATAACAAAAATAAAAATTCAATTTTTATCAAGAACTCTAAGCGCGTTGGAGATCTGAAAGGGAGAAGCATCTCGGAGATCTAAACGCCTTCTTCTTCGAGTGCTTATCGTCCCTCCCATCAATCGGTTTCAAATCAACAGCGATCAAGGAAGAAGAAGAAGAGCTCGCGACGCTACTTCCACTCTCTTCTTCTTCTTCTGGTTCTGTTTTTTCTTCTTCCTCCATTAATGGCGGACAAGTAGCCACAAGAGAGGCGCAGGAAGCTCCTCTCCTCATAATATTGCTGACGGCGACAATCCTCCGGCGCTTGTTCAAGGCGTGCTCGGGCTTTAGAAGGTCCCTCGCGGTGGCAGTGGCCATGGCCGCCTCCGACAGGCTCAGAAACGACTTCGATTTCCCGGAGAAGAAGCTGGAAAGTCCCCTCCTGCATGCAATTTCGCTCAATTTGAGGTGTTGAATTAGATAATGTAAAGTTTGAAACTTTTTACAGTTAGGTCCACTCAGTTGTTTTTATTACAGATAAGGGAGCATAATGAAATTATAATATATATATATTTGAAATATTACTTTATGGGAAGAGACTCTTCTAAGGATCGGAAACAGGCGAGAGGATTCTCCTCCCTATGGCTCTCCACCTCCTCCTCCTCTTCCAATTCGCCGGAGGAGGAGATGCCGGAGGAGGCGGCGCCGATGGAGGAGCTCTCCGTCGACGTCGACATCGATCTTTTCCTATTCCTCCGATCAACTCCTTCGATCAATAGATATATCACTTTTCCGCCGTCGGTGACTCGTGTTATGCCCGGCCTGCTTCCCCGGCGGCGAGGTTGGCATAAAATGGGCGGGTGGGCGGAGAAAGTAGTCTCCGGCGGGCGGCGAGCAAGACGTGGCTCATCGGCGGGGAGGGGAAGAGGGAAAGAAAGGGAAGAGATAATGGGATAGGAGTGAAGAATATATGATGAAGCGGAGAAGCAAATTTCATTTTGCACCCGGAGATTTAATAATTTAGAGCTTGAACCCGCACACAGGATTGATGATTACCATACCGCTTTTCCCTTTTAGGTCAAAACAACGGTCAACGGAAAGCAAGTTGTGGAATAAGTCTCTCTCTACGTCTATTTCTCAGCATGTATATATATATATGCCGAAAGGAGAAGAATCCAGATAGATATTGTTAAAAAAAGAAAAAAAAGCATAACTGAGTCAACACGATGATATGAATTATCTCTTCTTTCTTCTTGCACCAAATTAAGATCTTATTATTTTCGAACCTACATGTCTTTTCATTTTCGAAAATTAAACTTTTCGAAGGAACTGGAACCTAAGCATGGGTCCAAGACTAAGACGTAGTATTCTTTGTCTTGCATACGTAGAAAACCTTATTGATTGGTTCACAAATAATGGTATGCATGCATGTGCACGTAGACATCAAGGAAATATATATATATATATTTTTCACTTTGAATTGCCTACTAAAATTTTTCAAAAATAAACAGTGAAAGTGAGTTTTGGGTCTAAGAAGTATTAATCATTTATTACTTTTTGAGAGTGTAGAATTATTCAGGAGGGGAGGGATAGTTAAAGTGATGATTTCATTTTTAATAAAAAAAATATTAATTAAATGGATTGATATGAGTGGTTGTATTTAAAATTTTTGACTGTATGAATAGGTGTCATGTAGTATTTAGTTAAGGTCAAGATCGACTCTCAGGTGGACGTGTGTTATATATCCGACCAAGCTCCCAGTCGAAAGAGAGCAATCAACATCGCAGACCCGAGTGCCCTTTGAAGACCCGGTCGGATGTACACTTCGTAATAACCGACCGGGATACCCTCCGATCGGGGTACCCTCTGAAGACCCAGTCGAATGTACACTTCGTAATAATCGACCGGGGTAGCCTCTAAAGATTCGTTCGGGTGTAATATCCGACTGGGACACCCTCTAAAGACCCCCGATCGAGTATGTACATTTTGCTCACCGACCGGGCGGAACACTCTGAAAGCCCCGGTCAGGTGCATATCTTATTCTAACCGACCGGAGACACTCTTTGAGCCCCCGATCGGGTATAAGAGTAATTTCATTATGGATCCCGGTCTTCGGTATAATTATAAAGGTTAACTCTGACGTACGACCAAAGCACCCCTCACCAGTACGACCACAACACCCCTCGACGGTACGGTCAGAACACCCTCAACTGTACCCTAGGCACTCCCCTGAAATACGGGGAACGACGGTACTTTTAGGCCAGAGCATGCTAGCCCATGCCTCAACAGTACACGACATTAAATGCTGGTCGTAGTCACTTCGGAGGAGTATATAAAGGAACAGGAATCACTGCGGAGGGAGGTTCTTTTCTAATCACCAACTCCTTTACTTACTTTTATAATACCTTCGGGCAATCAGACCTGACTTGAGCGTTGGAGCAGGATCCCTAGGCCCATCGCCTGGAGCTCTCCGTTAATCCTCCGTCTCTCTTTCTGTGATTTGTGCAGATCACCGACCTATCTGCTCGTCGCCCCGCAGCCTAAACTTTTCGACCGGTTACTTGGGACTGCAGACCGGCGAAACACTCCGATCGGACTCAAGACCTAAGACGACCGGTTGAACAACCCCGTTCGACGGTGATCCAGTCATCAAATCTCCAGCTCACCGGTGGCTCATCCTTTGACAGTCTCCGCGCAGGAACAAATTGGCACTGTCTGTGGGAAATTTCTGTTAAAGCCTGAAGCAGAGACTAAGATGGATGACACTGGTTGCCTTCTTCACAAAGTGAACTGGCCCAGATAATCGCGGTTTCTGTACAGGAGGCCATGCAGCAGCAGCAGGCTGCGTGACAACAGAAACAAGAGGCGTGGATGCAACAGTAGCAGAGCATGTGGATGCAACAGCAGATCGGGAGACACGTATCGCGACCGGTACCACCATCGGGGATGACGGTCCCGTCAGTTGGGGTACCGTCGGGCGTTCGACAAAGGTTATTTACGCCCGTGGACACACCACTGGGCTTTGGCCGACCCGCGGCGGAAGCATCTCTCCCACCGGAGCAGTCGGGAGAATCCTCGATCGCCCGGGCCAAAGCCCAAGACATCTCCAAGAGCAAAGGATCGACCCCCAACGCAGCAAGCAGAACTAAGGGCTTGCCGTTCATAGAGAGTGTCTTGGGCGATTCCTTGCCCAAACACTTCCGCCCCACCACCGTCGAGGAGTATAATGGGTCTACGGACCCAGAAGACCACTTGTACAAGTTTGAAAATGCGGCGCTGCTGCACCAATACCCGGACGGGGTCAAATGCAGGGTTTTCCTGACGACCCTGACGGGTTCGGTGGAGAGATGGTTCAACCGGTTGTCGAGTGGATCCATCCACTCATTTGAAGAGTTCAAAGACATTTTTCTACAACATTTCGCCAGCAGCAGGAGATACGTTAAGACTCCCTGGGATCTATTCTCCATGAAACATAGAGCTAAGGAGCCTCTGAAGGATTACTTGCAACGGTTTAATAAAGTGACCTTGGATGTCCAAGGGGTCACTCCCGAAATACTGTTCAGCACCTTCTCCCAAGGTTTACAAGAGGTCAATTTTTTCCGATCTCTAGTAAAGAAGCCTCCAGTAGATCTTGACCACCTCATGAGCCGGACCCTCAAGTACGTAAAAGTGGAGGAAGCACAGTC
>JBBUKS010000002.1:6253618-6270450 GCA_038050645.1 Hedychium gardnerianum | reverse complement strand
CTGGTAAAACTAACAAGCTCTTGATTAAGCTTTTCACTTTATTAGCTTACTTACTGCATTGGAGAAGGCCTGAAGTTACCTGCCATGTGTTTGAAAGAATTCATACTAGAGTTTGTTGAGAATGTTATGCTATTGTTTATTTGTGTCACCAGATGCTTCTCCTATGATTAAACTAGAAAGCTCTTAACACTCTTCACTTTGTTGAAGTTGCTTTCGATGCGTTTGAAAGAATTCACAAGAGAGTTTATCGAGAATGTTGTGTTGTTGTTTACTTAGTGCTGCAATATTGGAGAAGGTCGTTTGGGTTGCTTGCCATGTGTCCATGTGTTTGAAAGAATTCACCAGAGAACTTACTGAGAGTGTTGTGGTATTATTTACTTGTGCGAGTTAAGATTTTATTCTCTATATTTTATTTTGACTGAATTTATCATTTGCTGAATGAATCTTTCGTTGTGTTTGATAGTTTGTTTTTAGGGAATAATACTTGAAAAACAAGAAGAAGACTTCTTGATGTTGTTGTGTTATGTACATAAGTATACATGCGTGCATGATATTTTAGTTAGCCCGGTTTGGGAAAAAGCAAAATTTAAAATTTTCATTTTAAATTATAAAAATAAATAAAAAATGTGATATTTTATTTAAAAAATAAATTTTAAAACTACGAGATATTTCATAAATTATATCACTAAAATATAATTATTTTATATTATTTTCATATTTATCATAATATTGATAATATTGAAGCCTTAATATTTATTATTATTCAAAATAAAAAAACAATATAAAAAATATAAAATTAAAAAAAATGTAAAGTTCAAAAAGAAAAAAAATTAATAATAACATGTATTATTGGTTTTGTAACCGAGGGTAATACGGTAAAATATTAAACTAGGTTATACACTAAAACCTCCAAACAAATAAATTTTTGTTGCATTACTTAAGTTGAATCAAACAACATTAGGTTATGTTTTATTTCCCATAACCTTGGTTATGTGATTATCAGATAATCACGTTATATATGATAACTTGAACCAAACGCACCCTTATAGTTATCGATTGAAGAAGCAATCAGCAAATGCCAAATCATCTAATAAACCATGAAAAACAATGAAATTCAAAAGGGTTTAGCCAAATAATGACCACAGAAATGTATTTATACTTTTCATAATTTAAACTGTAAGTCAAGAAGAGACCTTTAGCTGGTTACCATTTATTGCAGACGACATCATCAGTTCATCCGCATAGGACAAACAGAATCAGAGCACATTTTTTATCTTTAGCTCTCTGGCCATTCTGTCACAATCACAATAATACACTCAAATGAGAGCCAACCACTAGCCAAAATGCTTATGTTCAAATTAATATAAACAAACCAGATATTTTCGCATTGTTATCTAAAAAACTCTGGAGAAAAAGATCACCAGGTGGTAGTTGCTGTAGAATTGTCTAGGAGATCAGAGAGATATCCTTGATCCACCATTGCTACATATGCAATTCAATCAGTAAAAAGGATCAGAGAATTTGATCTCCGTCACAATCTTCATAGAAAGTATAACATAAAAAGGAACACAATCATCATAAGTTAGATCATCAAAAAAAAAGGAATACAATCTTCATAGAAAGTATAACATTATGTGACCAGCAAAAAGATCACATAATGTTATAACTATAAACTCAAGTTAGATCATCAAAAGTACAATGTAGAAGAGTCATAATCGAATCTATTAGGTAACAACGACAACAACTCTCGCAAGTCTAACACAACCATCTCGGAAACTGAATCGGATGGCTAAAACAAAGAAATTAGGATGGAAATATTGAGTATAGTGCAATAAGTATGATATTTATGCATGTATCAAAGTTCACCAAATACTTTCAAACACAAACCATCTTGAAAATTGAATCTGATGGCAAAAACAAGGAAATTAACAGCGAAATATCCAGTAATATGCAATCAGAATGAAGTCAATGCAAACTAGTGCAAGGAAAGAAAATAAAAAAATAAAATTATCATAAGTATTTTACAATGACAAATTGATTTCACTCTAGCATCATGCATATAGTGTAGGACGAATGAATATATTTCTCCTAAATAATTATGACCTCCACAGAGATCATTACAAGTTTCAAAGAGATGAATAAGAGCACATTAAAGATTGTACTTCTTGTATAACCTAAGAAGCCAGTAATAACAAATTTTATTAATCCCCAATAGAAGGAAAATTTAGGACTTTTGACCTAAATGGTTGATTTAGACAATTGTCTATTAATGAGAGATTCAAGTATGGGTACTTTGCAAAGCCCTTATGTGTCTTGCTCTGCCATCTCCTTTTTGTAAGCCTGCAGTCTCTCTTTGAACTTTTTACTTTGCTCGAAGTTCGCCTTCCGCTTCACGGCTTTCTATATAAAAAAAAAGTAACTCATGAAAGTTAAGAAACATCATATCCTAATACAATTTTTTAATAAACAGAGAAATTACATGTGGGGTAAAATGAGATGGGGTAAATTGTCATCCCAATGTGTTGCCTAATTTATATTTATGAATGTGTGCTCGCTTATATGGTAATCAAGATTAAAAACCCAAGCCTTAGAATCTGACAATCCTAACAGACCAATACATTCCACATTGCAACAAGAATCTAAATTAGGCTTAGGATTTTATAATGCTACAATCCAAAAAGATACTATGCTTGCTTGTTCAACCTACACACAATCTGTATCAACTACAATTATTTACATTCAAATAGCAACTTTAAAGATTGACATTTACTATAAGGTTCTTTGCACTCCTAGGTAAAATAACTCTTTAAAGTGTTATTATCATCATCAATCTTATAGTTACCATCAATTGAAGTTGCTATTGCTTTATAGAGATGGAATAGTTTAGAAAATTGTATTTAAATTTTCATATACTTAGTATGTTACTAGCAATACTATATCTATAAATTTAATGCATATGATAAATTATAAAGGTCAAATATCTTTCTAAAATAATTTAACTAAATTGCAGGATCTTCCAATTCAATGTGTCTCTAGGTAGAATTTCGATCATGACACCCTTGCTCATGTGTCTCTGCTTTCTTGGTTGTTTCTGTTTTCCTCTTTTTGGAAGGATTTGAAGATAAGGGGAAATTTAATTTTTAAAAAGGTCACCTCTTGTCGAAAACAACGATCAAGCTTTATTTTTAGCTCAGTGCATTTCCCCAAAAATTTTCCAATTGGATGGTCTACATGACACTTCTGAAAAGCCTCAATAATCTGAAAACAATAAAAAGAATAAAACTCCAATTTTAGCACAACAGCTAAATTTTGTTGCAACTAGCAAGTATATAAAAATGAGAAAAAAAATGCAAGAGGGATAGCTAGTAGAGAGCAAAAAAGTCCTGATTGGAAATAACAGAAGAATGAACAAGATAAGAGGGAAAAAATATTTGTGTGACTAAAGTGAAGATACCTCAGCACACATAGGATGACGATGCAAAGTTAAAGGAGGATGCATATTCTTCCGACCAGACTCAGCTGAAATAAGCAAAGATGCATATGACTGGTTCATAATATTACAAATAAATGATTGAAAAGCACAAGTCCCTACAGACCAGATTTGAGGTTAAGGTTTGGTCCGGGTGCACAACCAAACGCAACAATTACTCTAGTTCAACATATACTTATCCCAATACGTCCTTTTAATTTTCCAGAACTGTACCAAATTATTATCAATTCGCCTAAAGATGGGATTCCTTCCATATGAGTAAAGTCAAATGACCTCGTTACTGATATATATAGTTACAGCAGCAACAAAAGATCAAACTTAAGATATCGATCATTGATTACAACATAAAAGATACCTTGATTTTTGAAGGAAAGGTGAGGAAACATACCTTGAGCAGCCGACACTGCACAATGAAATACTCCAAAGATATAATCTCAAAACTTGATTGGCCAAAGCTAGATCAGTCCTAAAACCACCTCAAAACAGTCTCCTGCAACTATGGCTAGACCTGATCAAGCCATAAAGGATTCATGCAAGATGTAGAACCAAAATGAAGAAACGAAGTAGAGTATAAAGTTTACCTCAAAGAAAACCACAGGTGAAGCTATCCTAATCTGCACCCACAAATCATGGTACCGATATCCAATCCAGCATCACAAAAACCAAAACTAAGAAACGGAGCAACGATTCAAACAGAAAACTGTAAAGAAAGAGAGGGTTACAACGGAAAAAGTTGTAACCTCGCGCCTAAATCACTGGTTGACACGGATGAGTCGACGAAGAAGAACAAAAAGAGGCTCGGATCTGAATTTATCCAAACGAGGAAGAAGGAATCGTGATTCAAATTTTAACAGGAACTGAACCTATTCGGCAGATGTACTAACAAAGATATCAAGCCCTAAACTCAAATCTCTGAAAGATGGATCAATCCAACTCTATCATGCACCCAAAACAAGCAGCCCAAAAACCCTAGAGAAAAATGTAAATAGAACAAATCGATCGGTACCTGACGTAGTTTCCAGCGGTGGGAGATCTCGAGTATGCTGCTTCAGTGAAGGTTTCGAGGGGCGGCAAGAGACGGAATCGACGAGAGAGGAAGAGAGGAAGGCCGGTGGGCAGCCGACTCGCAATGCAAAGAGACGGGAGAAGTTTAACGAAGGGTGAATTTAATTTTAACCCTCAAAAGCCATCTTCAAAATTTTTGAAATAACCCAAAAGTTCTAAAAATAACATTTCGAGCCTAATTTTTTATTTTTATTATTTTATTTTATTTATAAAATAATAATTTTATTTATTCTATTCTATTCTATTTTTTTTATATAATTTAAATACCCCGGCCTACTAAAGATGGACGGTCTTCCCCCCGTTTGAGAAAATCAAATAGCATGAGTGGTTCGATGGCCCAGTAGTCTTCTAATAGCATGAGCAATTCGGTGGCCCAGTCCCAGTAGTTCAAACTTAATAACGAATTTCTTATTGGCCCTAAAATTTAAACCCTCGATGCAAAAATCCATTGGGGCCTTATTCTATATAGCATAGCTAAAACATCATTATTTATTTATACTATGTAAATTAACAGAATATTTTTATAATTTTTAAATTTAATGCTCCATTTTAAAAAATAAATTTAAAGGGATAAAAATAAAAACATGCCTATTAACCAGTCAAAACCAAACCTAAGACGATTGACCCAATCTCATAAAATTTTAACCCATTTTGCAGCTACTATTTTACATTGCTTCAGTTTGTGTTTTTTTCCTAGCTACAAAGATAATTTAGTTCAGTGAGTTGTCGTTTATTTGTTCATGGATTCAGTAACAATTCTAACAGATGAGCAATTCAAAAATCTTTAAAATTTATGTTTATTTGAAACTAACAAGGGTATTTTGTCGCTTGCTACGTTGTTCTTCGTCTCTAGATGCCTAACTGTGAATCACAAGTCTTTCCTCCATCATAAGAAAAGTGTTCATTTGGCATTTCAAACCAACTGCATTGGAACAGGAAATAATTGCAATACTGAAGTAAACTGTTCATCTTTACAAGCATCATCAGATGTGATCATAGCTACGAACAGATTCACGCACTGTTTCAATCAAATAACATGATTAGCAAAGCGTTCAAAGAGTAGAAATCCTTAATTTACAGATGATATTAGCAGACACGAGCAATAACTGAATCCATGGAGTCTTTTCTTTTGAGAGCTTACCATCTGCACAATGCTTAAAGGATACACAAATAAAACCCAGCTTAGATAGAATTCAGGAGGATGTGTATGAAGTTCTAGTAATATACATGATTAAAGAGAATTGGGCGATTGGTTTGTTAATCTTCCAGCTCGACCAATTGAGCCCTCCTCCTTTTCTCTGCTGCTTTTTTCCTGATAAATATGCCCCACCGCATAGCTGCCTTTACCTTGAGCCATCCGACGACAGCTTTACCGGATGTACGGTTCTGGTCCGCATCAAAGTTGAAGGCTGGAGACGGAGCAGGCATGTAGGAAGGGTACCCATAAACATCATCTGCCATGTTATTTGAAGTCCCAACCATGGTCAAATGTCGAAGTAGCTGTTGCATTTCATCATTTTCCAGTATCTCGTGACTGCTTCTGCGGATCTCTTCTTCAGTGAGGAAGTCATCAGAGCCATGGCCCTGACGTTGATGGGACCAGTTGTGATAGGTGCTCAGATTTGGAGGCAAGAAGGGTTGGTCCACCAGTTGATATTCAGAGCTTGAGTGTTCCGGTTGGACCAAGGCAAGGCCAATACTGTCATTTCTTGGAGCCGGAACATCGGACGACCCACTGAGCTGACTTTGAGGGGGCAATGTATGTTCATACTGCAACTGAGCATTTCGACTAACAAGTTGACGATGAATCGAGTATCGATTCATTTGATTATGGTTATAGGAAACAGAATCTGTATCTCCTGCGTAGAAGCAGGAGAATTGGTGAACAAAAACTCATCAAAAAGCACATGCAATTCATCATGAGAAATGGTACTTTTGACTTTAGTCTAGAAAAAAAAGCATAGTAAAATTAAGCAGAAAATCTACTAAATTTAATTAAAAGGAGTCGTGATAAGAGACATAAAGATATTCCAAGAAGGCCGTCATATGCATATGGATACCAAGATTTTGCTACCTCCATTGACCACTCCGGTACTGATTGAAGGCAGAACTGCAGAAGCATGCTGCTCTGTAGGTGAGTCGTCGTATGAATCTGAAAAATTTGCCAAAGCTGCAGCTTCACTTCGCGTAGTCATTGTCTTCTTTGGCATCAAGCTCAGAAGAGCTTTGCCATCATATTCTATTACAAACTGCCAGTTCTCGTATGCTTTTTTTACTAGTGTATCTGCAAAGACCTGCAAAAGTGTAAAAATGGAATTCACGGGGAAGCACTGTTATGTCACTCAATCATACTCTACCTTTCTAAAGATAATAACAAAATGATAATGGCTACAGTTTGCAGATTAGTAGTTGTGTTAAGATCCACTCATAAAAAGTATAATAGCATTGGAACATTTGGGATATTGAAATGCAGTTATAGCTAGCATCTCTAATATAGCATTTCTGCTTAGGTCGATTGTTTAAATAGTAATTGTCGTCATTGTTAAACTGTGTTTGTTCCAACTATTTGAAATCGACTATGAATTTTATTCCTCTACCTATAACACTAGTAATTCTACCTCTTACACTTTCTGCTCTAATAAATTTAACTCATTCAACTATATAACATATTGATCATCTTTGATCAATGTTTGTACCATTTCAAGCTCCATTTCTCAAACTCATTCATCCACTCTCCCATACACATGACAGAACAACAAGATACAGATATGAAATGTGAGTCAGAGTCGGGCTCATCTTCCTCAGCCATAAGGAAAGAAAGAAAAGGGAAAAGAAACACAAGGATGCAAAAGAAAAGGAACAGCATAAGGAGATTTATTTAGATGAGGGAGATGAAGCGGCAACACAAGTCACTCGCCATCGTGGAAGGAAGCTGTCAGCAATGCAGTACCTAGGTGATGAGTGGCAGTGAGGACAGAAGCAAAAGGTTTGTGCATGACAAAGAAACATTCTAGAAGCCATCAGATTTTAATGACAACTTCAAAGATTAATCTACTTTTATTGGGAACAAATTAGAGGGCAAGCCAAATATCATTGAAAGCCACATATGTTTAGTTTTTAACAAAAAAAAAACGATGCTCAAAAATAATATTCAGGAAGTTATGGTCATTTTGCCTGAAGTCTATTAGGATGGAAATCTACTCAAGAAAGATTTGTAACGGTATTCAGGAAAGATTAATCTACTCGGGAAAAATTTGTAACGGTACTCGGGAATTCAAAGATTAACATGCTACTCAAGAATTTGAAAGGATCAATTAGCTTTTGGTATTCTTGGTGATTTTTCTTGTTACTTGAAGGCTGATAAGTCTTTATTACCACATGTTTTGTTTCATTGTTAAACTCACTTTTAATTCTCAAGGCCTTAGTTAATCTAAATCTCATTTAAAGCAGTTTGACTCATCTTGGAAGGTTGTTCCAAGTCTCGTGGCTATCTTTTGTATTGTTGGAGGGGGCAAATTTTGAGATTAAAAAATACATATTGTGAGCTTTTAAGTTTGTTAGAAGATTTATCTTCTAGTTATTTCTCTAAACTCTTTAGTGGATTCCTTAGAGTGGTGAGTATTGAGTCTTGTCTTGTGTTACATCCTATTTCTCCTACACTTTCCGGTGCCAGTACAGCATGAGAATAGCAGGTCTGATACAGGAGAAACCACAAGAAAAAAGGGAAACCCTTAAACCTAATATTATTCCTTTAAGAATCAAATTGGTTCAATATAGCAATCAAGTTGGATCTGTCTCACACTCAATTTTAATCCAACGCAAACCCGATTTAATCAAAACACGATTCGACCATCTATTGGTCCAACAAATCTCAAATTGGACATAAAAAGAATCTGAAACCTCAAAAACAGCCGGTAACACTCTCATTCGGTCATATTAATTACAAATTATGTTTACAACCCCTGAATAACATCTCTCATCCCTTAATTAATAGATAAATTTAAATATCAAATTAATGACATTATGTATATTAGTCGTGTTCTATATCCACGCATTGTATTTGGAAACTTTTATGACAAGTCACTGTCCCCAAGTTGAAAAAATACGTGCCTGATTTATACCCATGTTGGATAGTTGTAACTGAGTGACATAAACTCAATCTATTGTCTCCTGTTTTACCTCGACTACCAGAGTTCACCTTATTGATCAGCTTGAAAAATATATGCAAGTCAACATCACCTTGCAGCATTAGAGTAAAAATAATTTGCAACAATGCATACCTTTTGACTATCTGTGAGAGTTTCTGCTGAATAGAACTGCTCTCCAGCAATCAAGCCACTAAACTCACAGATATGGTTGAAAATTGCACCAATGCTCCTTGTATCATCAGAATAATATGCATAATACTTTCCACTAAGGGGGCACGTCTTGGCATGCTCAATTAGGATCTCCCACATCTTATTTGACATACCGCCTCCGAGGATCTAACAATGTAATATAAATAATCAACATGCAATCAGAAAAGAATCTCAACAATAAAAATGTACCAATGTCATACATTCCGCAGTCTTTGTGGATCCTTGACATACAGACGGAGAAAATCTTCAACTGTGGAAACTCCACTCCTGTTCAACTTCTTATGGAACGACCCATCCTTGCCAATCTTTTCCAATCTCCAAACTTCGTCCTTCCATGAAGGAGGATAATGTTTCTTGTATACTGCAATAGATATATCCAATGACTACGTAAAATTAAAGGATGAAATAACTGAAGAAGCCAATGAGTGCAAAAAACATACATTCTCCTCTATGATCCTTAACTGTGAAAGCTTCTGTTTTTGCCTCTCGAATGTGAATACCCTCACAGAACCCTGAAGAGATTTTCAGTCCAAGTCTGAACTTCCTGCTCCGTATCCAGCTGGAGTTATCAGTGAACGTCAACTCTCCAAGTGTCCCCACACCTTCCTTGAGTAACACCTGCAAATCTCCAGTCAAAAGTGGTCTCTTCCCCTCGCGCTCTTTGACTACATGACTTTCAAATTCTTCTTCAGTCCAGTTATCATCATCTTCATTGTTAAAATCACCCTCAAGTACAACAACATCTAACTTTGCAGATGACTCAGGCCCTGATGTCACGACAAACCCAGTACTTGCATCGATCAAAACAACATGAATTGCAGCACCTTGTTCGCCTTCTACTTTTCCACCAGTAAAAAGTGGAAGAGATAGCTTTGATTTAAAATGCAGCTGCAAGTTTCTGCCATCAGGCCCTTCAATTTGTTTTGGAGAAGCCCTGCAGTTTCTAAAGAATTACAGTACTAATAAAGTGAATTTGCAGGAACAAAGATATCCAGTTATCAGTCACAGCCAACAAAATCAACTAATTTAAAATGCAGAATGATCAAGGGGACTGTGAATAGATTCCTAAAAGTGCTGCTTTAAGATATAAGGAATATATAAGGAATACCCTTAAAAGAGGAAATGTCTGTCAAACAAAAAAGAAAATAAATGGCTATTAAAAAGCTAAGCTCATAGGCAAGTTCCTTAAGTCACATGTACTCATTCATACAAAATGAAGTTGATCCTGCAATCATATAATCATTTCTCCTAATAAAGGGTTTTGCTTTGAAGGTTCTGGACATGGAAAGACTAAATAACTAGAGATTGGGATCACAATGGGGTGGGGCAGGACAAGGCCAAAGGCAATTTTAACTTTCCATACCAACCCACTTCCCAAGTGGGGCGGGACATAAGTATGAGATGAAATCTTCTTTCCTATCCCTGCGCCAGCCTGTGCCGCTTCTCATGCAAGTCAAATTCGAGGCGGGGCAATAAAATATGCATTAAATATGTAAGATGACTTGCCCCTTAAGAAGTATGTATGATCACAAAAATGTTGCACATCCTTGTTCAGCACTGCATGTGTATTACAATTTTGCATTCCCATCAGTACCCCATTACAATATAGGGTGACGTGGGTCAGGCATATTCAGGGGCAGATTGATGCAGGTGTTAATCAGAGCAAGTCAGATTGTTATCCCTAACTAGAGATTTAAAGGTGAACTAGCATCAGTACTATACAATAACAATCCAGGCTGACTTTACCAGAGACAGTCACAGAGAAACACTATATAATAAAGATGAACTCACCATGGTTGGATCTTATAAATTGAATAAACAAAATATATATATATATATAAGATGAACCCAATTTGCTGCAGTGATCATGAAGTGACATCAAAGATACTTCATCGTAGGGTCTAGTTAATGAATTATAATTTCCAGTATGACTCCCGAAATTGGCCGTACATGGTAATAAATATATATTTTCTTTAAATTTTGATATATAACTTTTAGTTACGGTCACACATTTACCTTAACAAAAGTAAAATATAGGAATACCTTAACCACCAGCTTGGCTGTGTTAGGCCTAGGGGTCAGCCTGGCATGACCTATGGGTCGTGTTTGGCCAGACACCACCCTCGGGAGAGGAATTTTAATACATGGTTCATTGATGGTTGGACCATGCTAAGAATGACAGATTTCTTGTCTGGTCATTTGGCATCTCTTCAGGTAATTGGCTTATTTGTCAGATGACATGCGTCAATTCTCAGAACAACATGGACAACAGGCCAACAAAATCGTTCACTACCCATATTTGGTCAATTTTTTAAACATAAAAAAGGATACTTAATAAATACATTCTACCCAAATAAAAAGACAATGTTAACCCTTGGTATACGGAAATATCATATCTGCAAGGCCATATAGGAACCCCTTTGGGTACTAAATTTACCTTTATACTGTAGAAAGTTCATGTATGTATATCTCTTTAACATTTTTAGAGATAAATTGTTTGACCTTTTCAAGAAAAAAATAAAAGAAAAAGCTCGAAAGAGAGAGGGCTTTTGAGTCTTCAAATTTCCAGAATAATGGTCACATGATTCATTAAATATTAACAAGCAAATATATTCATATTTAAGGACGGTATGAATGACAGTAAATCTCAATATAGATATTGTAATATAAGCTGCAAAAAAAAAATAAAGCAAGCAAGAAAGTCCAAGTTTTCTCAATCACATATGGCATTTGTCATGATTATGTACCTGCCTCCAACTCCAAGTTTAGCAGGACCAAGTTTTGCTAGTGCACGTTCCACTTCCTCACTAACCTACACAGGCACAAAATTGTCAATAAACAGGCACAAGTTTTTTTTCCCCAAAAACAAACTGTACATTCACAGCCACACCACACACATGAGCTTACATGTCTCTATGCTCAGATGTCTAACCACATATGCCAATAAATGTGTGTGTGTGTATATATATATGTGCAATAAACATGGTCATCTGCAGTTGGATGTGGATGTTCCCAGATGCAAGCTTGTAACACTCATGCACACAAGAAATGCACCAGTCTAACTTCAGAATCAAATGCTCAAAAAAATAATAATAAACATAGAAAAAAAGTAACATCTTTGTTTACATTATCAACAACCATAAAAACTGCAGAATCAAATATACTTACAACTCTTCGAAGAATGGGCTCCAAAGAAGAACAAAGTCTTTGCAAACTGTCCACTTTGAGAGCTTCCACAACCACGCTGCACATAGAAAAGTTTATTACAAAATTCACACATCTGAACGTACCATAGAATATCTAATTGAGACGATATAAAACAACTCAGCAAATCATCTTAATAAAGACAACTAAAAAGGTAACTCTTAAGAGATCTTAATGTCTCCCATCATGACTGCAGAAGAACAGAATCAACCACAATAAAAAATCAAACATAAAACAAGGGATGCACAAAGGAAACTTGAAATGCAGAAGACCCTAAAAGTTCACTCCACAACCTTTGTCCAACATCTGATGATTGATACTTTATAATGCAAGGCGTACTTCACCATGCTACAAACAATTAAACTTGAAACAACATCAATGATCTTTATACTGACTATCAAATAGACAATTCAATGGTTAGTTTGACAATCAGGATCATTTATATATAATTTATATTTCAACTACCTAACTTGATAAAAGCACATGAGACCAAAATATATCTGGAGCAAAAAATAAGAAAATTGTCACATCAAATGCTTGGAGAAAGAAGAATAACCATCTTCATTCCGACCTTTTATTTCGAGAGACATATCACATACAAAACCCAGCATGAAAAAAAAACAAGTTGAGACAAATATATATACATATAGTATGGAAAGCAAGAGTACTCACCCTTTTACTTCAAATGTGATAATCATAGTTTTTCAACAATTCGATAAGATGTGTCACACTATTTGTGGACACAATAGTATTCCTTTACAAAAGGATGTTTGTAGACATAACCTTGGATAGAAGACTGGAAAATTGTATTATCCGCAGTTTAATAAAATCTATGTTTTTTGAACTCAAACAGGAGTATCAATTGTCTGATGCATCGTTAACTTAAAAAGGGATAATAGGCTCAAGAATTCCAGGGAGCCTAAGCATACCCAGTAATGCTAAGTCGCATTGATACTGACATGGAGGAAGAAGTTGAACAACTAAGACAACGGACCTAATACCAGAGAAAGTTGATCACTTCAATTATTTATAAGCCAAGTGCTTTGACATTGTTAAGTGTTCCTAAGCTGAAGTAAAGGCAAAGTAGGTTTTCATTTGTCTATAGTCATTGTTGATACCATGATAATGGCATCACCCACCATTGATGGTCTTCTTAAGAACATATCACTGTTACATGCAACGTGAGATACATAAAACCCAAAAGAGTTGATGAAAAGGCAAGCAATAATAATACAAAACAAAAAATGTTTATGTGGCTGAGCAAGTGTTTGCCCATATTCACAAGTACATAGACCACAGGTACTGGAAGAAGAAAACCCTAGTGTAATAGATGATCATATTGTACATAGTTAAAGGAGTCAATTATCGACACAAATTCCAGCCAGGTCTGCTTAGACTGAATACAAATCCTGATGCATACAAGGAGCATAGCTTCGACGTCAAGTGATGCAAGTCTAGAGGAAGTACCAATCCTGGTAGGGTATACATTGTCCAATTTCTATATGCATGCGAGGTGCTAAACCATGTGTGCATCCTAAATTCGCATAGTCCTTGGATCATGTTCTACACTCCAAAAAAAATTCTTTAGAAAGAGAATCTCCCACTATGCACACTGTCATATATCTCAGCATTTTGCCAATCTATTAGAGTAAGGATTCCTGAACTAGATGTGTGAATACAACTTGCTTGAATCTTCAGTACAGTGTTACTGGATTCGTTCTATTTGGGGTGATGTTTTCTAACATTTAACTCTTCAAGTTTTTAAATCTGTTTTTCATATGCATATGCTTTGCTTGCCCAAGATGCTTCTTGCTTACTGTTGATTCCAAAATAACCCTTGCAGAATCTTTAATATCAAATTCTACAGAATATTTTCATCTTACGCCTTAGTACATACGAACAACTCAATAGCATATTTGCATCTGCTGGTTGTAAGGAAAAAAAAAAGGTGTTTTCATAACTCTAATTCCATGAGATTTCTCGTTCTAGTAAGCGGTAGCTTCACGAACCACAAAATCCTGAACGAACACACCAGCACCAAAAAAGCAGAGTCTAGTTTTTAATTACCTCGCAAGGGCAGGCACCTTCTGTCTCTTGGGCTCAGGTTGCAGGTCATCGCCGCCTCCACGAGGATCTAGTATACGCTTCTCCCTGGACATGGCCCTCACGCCAAAGCTAGAGGTCCGAATCCCTAATCCGCAAAGAAGGAACCAAATCCAAGAACAGAAAGCCCACTAATCTGAAAGTCCCAGGAAGATCTACAACAACAAAATCCCGCGACGAGCATATTACAGTTTACAGATCTGCAAAGTGCAAGCACAAACAGTCGGTGGACGAGTAACGGATGATGATCCAGAAGGAGGAGGAGGAGTTACGTGTTGGCGTTTCTCGCCTTCGCCTTCGACGGCAGCTGGAAGGGAAACCTAGAGGCCCTCAAAGACGGATGAAGAAGTGCGCGACTTGTCGACTGTGGGACATGCTTATGACCCTTTTCTTCTTGATTTAAAAATTAATTAATTAATTTAACGTAATTTTTTCATTTATTTTAAATCTATTGCAATTTTTTTAATATATATATAAACTATAATTTTCGTTTAAGATTGTTTCTAGAAATATATCTTCGTCTATTTAGATATTATTCCTAGAGTACGGCGGTTGGTAAGACGTTGGATAGATTCACAAAATATTACGATTCGAAACCTATTTAGGGAAAGTTCTACCATGGATGTTAATTGGCCTCCGGGGCATGATACCACGAATGTTAAAAATATATAACTATGAGATATAAAAATTTTGAGTCATTTGTCATAAATATTTTTTAATTTATTTTAACAATTTATGAAAATAAATTATTAGATCACATCGATGATCGATCCTCCTAAATTTAATGTTATTTAATTAATTGTTTTTTATAATAAATTTTAATTATGAAAGTTGATTGTGGGATAAATTATCATGAATGTTTTTGAATTTATCACAAATCAAGAGATAGTTCATCTTCTAGATGAGTTGAATCTATAAAAATAGATACCTAAATTATTTTTTTTAAAAATAATTTAAAAAATTACGAAGCTCTGTATAGTTCTTAAATTTATTTTATTTTTTATTTACACGTTTAATAAGACTTTATTGATAAAATAGTTATATTATTTATGAATAATTTATAATCTATAGAAGTTGCTAATAATCATTTGATTTATTTACGTACACTTCTTGAATTTACATAGAAACTTTGAATAGGTCACCTTAGATTATTGGTTCGAATAGTTAAATATTTGGAATAAAAAAAATTAATGTCTACAAAATGAAATGAATAGAATTTTAAACTATAGACATATTTCCAGAAACATAAATTTTAAGATCATTTTTTCTAAATATATTGAATCCATAAATAGAAAGAAAGAAATTAAATGAGAGAGAAAAGGAGTGGAGAAATTTTTGATTAGAAATGTGAATGGAATAAAAACGAGCGGAGAAAAGATATTTTATTATACATGTGATTTTAGTCTAATATTGAAAGAAAAAAAATTGCTTTAATGTTGATTTATATTATATCACATATATTAATGATGTGAACAAATGCACGAGGAGAGGCTCTCTCTCATGTGTGGGTGCGCAGAGGGGTGCAAATCCATGACTCGGATTGTACTGAATCAAGGTTGACTCGTGTGCGAGTACGACTTGCGCACGTTGAATGTCGGATCGATTTAGGCAAAAATTGCCCGAGAGAATGAATCAACATTTTGCCACGTGAGTCTTTAACTTGAGCTAACAGAAGAATAATTAATCGTTGATTAATTGAGATTCTGTAATTGAATCGATCAATAACAACGGTTGACCATTAATAATCGGTTACTTACATTTTTGCTCTCGATGAGTCATTATATAAGGAGGCTATAATTAGAAGAAAAATGATGAATGAAAAAGCAAAAGCGTCTAAGCTCTCCATCTATGTTTCCTCATCTTTTTCTCTGTAGAGTATTCTTTCCACTCGACAGAATATCTATGATAGCGTTTGGGTATCCTCTCAGTTTGTTGCGACCATCAATGCTTGGTGTTAATCGCAATTACTGTTGATTGTATCATGGGAAACAGACATCCGTCGTGACCTCTAAGTACTGTCGGAGGGGACAAATCTGTTTTAAAGAAACTGCATTGAACGCAGACCTCGACTTCTACTCGACGGTTTCTAGTCGGGAATTTTCTAATCGGAAAAATTCTATTCGAAAATTTTCTAGTCGAAAAAATTATACTCGAAAAAAATCTACTCAAGAAAATTCTAGTCGAGAAATTCCACTCGGAAAAATATTGCTCAGGAATTTTCTAATCGAAAAAATTCTACTCGAAAATTTTCTAGTCGGGAAATTTCTCCAACCGAGAATTTTCTCTAGCCGAAAATTCTTCCAGCCTCCACTCGGGATTCTCCAGTCGGGAGTCGAAAATTTTCAAACAGCTTAGTCTTCACAAGTAATTCTTACTTTCCTACGTGATAATCTGAGATTATCAGCTCACATAATTTCGACAGATAAATTTATAATTGAAATTCTATCATTTTCAATTCATTTCCCCTAAATATCTACAACAATTTCATATTGAAAAAAATAAATAAAAAGGCGTTCATTATATTTTTTTATCTCTACAATATATTTATTCCAACACTATTGATATAGTTTTCACTATAATAATTACAAAACACTTAAAACTTATTTTAAATA
>JBBUKS010000002.1:6237591-6253518 GCA_038050645.1 Hedychium gardnerianum | reverse complement strand
GCTTGATATGCAAGGAAAAATTGACCCTCCTGTAGTCACCCTTTTAATTAATCCAAGACTAAAAGCCTAAAATTGACAAAGGAGAACAAGTGAATATCTCTGAGCTAGCTTTGGTTATACTGTCAATACATTTTACACATCAAACAACAAGAGGCTTAGAACAAAAGCCAAAAGGGAAGGATTGATCGGTTGGCATGGGTAGATGGAAGGCTTGAAAGTGGCGGAGGCGGACCTGGTGGTGTACATCTACCCTTCGTGTTGATGAATGACTTATATCTGGATAAAGATCAATACGAGAATGTCACGAATAAAAAGGAGATTGACACGATCGTGCCCAGGTGGCATGGCCATGCCTGAAAATAACAGAAAAATTCTGTTACGATTTTTTCATAATATAATTCTATTTTTTTTCTCTGTTTTGATATGATAAGGTTTGAGCACTATTTATAAGGATCATTATAAGCCTATTGTAAGGAAGACATTAGATGTAAAGAGAATTTTAATAAAGTTTTGGTTATTTTTGTGGAGTAGGCACGCCGCCGAACCACGGTAATTCTTCTCCCTTCTTCTTCTTCTTCTTCTTTCCTCTTCTTCCTCTTCTTCATGTTTGTTCTTTCTCGTGCGTCTTTATCTCATTGGTCCGCACAATCTCTTTCTCTCTTCTCTTCTTTTGCGTTAGAGGTTGAGAGGTATTTCCCCTATCTTGTGCAATAATTGGTATCAGAGCGAAGTTTTGTTGGATTTCTTCAACATGTCGGGACGTCTTCTGTAAAGTTTGATATGATGAAGTTTGATGGAACCGGAAACTTCGGATTATGGCAGAGGAGAGTCAAGGACTTGTTGGTGCAACAAGGCATGGTGAAGGCGCTAGGAGAAAGGAAACCAGATAGCATGGAAAGGGCAGATTGGGAGGAGCTTCAGGCGAAAGCGACGACAACGATCAAACTTTATCTTACGGATGATGTGATGTACCACGTCATGGATGAGGAGTCACCGGTAGCAGTTTGGCAACAACTGTTAAGTCAGTACATGTCAAAGTCGTCAACAAACAAGTTGTATCTTAAGCAGAAATTATTTGGGCTGAAGATAACAGAGGGAACCGATCTGAGCCAGCACATCAACGTATTCAACCAGATTGTGAGAGATCTAAAGCGGGTTGATGTGAAGATCGAGGACGAAAACAAGACACTGATGTTGCTAAATTCTCTACCTTCATCTCATACGTATGAGAATTTGGTTACTACTCTGATGTGGGGAAATGAAACTCTTAAATTGGAGGAGGTCAAAAGTGCTTTGTTAGGCTTTCATCGGAGGAAGAAAGCAAGTGACAAAGTTTCTCAAGGAGGACTTGTGGTGAATAGTAACCAAGAGAGCGGTAGGAGCAAAACTCGATATGAATCGGGCAACAATAACAAGGCTCGTTCTAAGTCAAGAAGGAAGAAGGTGATCACATGCTACAAGTGTGGATGAAAATATTATATGAAGAGAGATTGTCTAGAGATGAAGAAACATATTGCAGAGAATAAAAGTAGTTCGGCAAAGTCTGCAAGCATAGTTGAAGAAGAAAATTAGAGAGCGGTGACAGAGATATGCTATCGGTCATGTCCAGTTCAGAGCAGCTGACAGATGCATGGATCTTAGGCTCTGCATGTTCTTATCACATGACTCCAAATAAGGAGTGATTTGACACCTACAAGGTAGTGGATTCTGGTTCAGTGTTGATGGAGAATGATGCTTCTTATAAAGTTATCGACTTAGGAAACATCAGAATCAGGATATTTGATGGTGTGATCAGAACCCTATGTGATGTCAGACATATACCAGAGCTAAGGAAGAACTTGATCTCACTAGGCACACTAGATGATATTGATTATAATTATAAATCAGTGAGCGGGGTGATGAAGGTCAATAAGGGAGCTCTGACGGTATTGAAAGGATAGAAGTTAGCAAGGAAAATCTACAAGATGCAAGGGACTACAGTTGTAGGTGGAGTCACCTCAGTGGAATCTGAATCAGACAGTACAGTCTTGTGATATATGCAGCTAGGACATATGAGTGAATGTGGGATGCTGGAACTTCACAAGAGAGAGTTGTTGAAGGACATCAAGACGTGTAAGCTTGAATTCTGTAAATTCTATATTCTCGGGAAATAGAGAAAAGTGAAATTCAAGATGACAACTCACATGACGGAAGAAATTCTGGACTACATACATACGAATCTTTGTGGACCAACCAGTGTAGCATCACGTGGAGGACACTTGTATTTTGTGAGTTGTATTAATGACTATTCACGAAAGGTTTGGATATACTTCTTGCGTCATAAATCTGAAACATTTTCGAAGTTTAAGTTGTTAAAAACTGAAGTGGAGAACCAGACCGGGAGGAAGATAAAATGTCTTAGATCATATAATGGGACTGAGTATACAGATTCAAAGTTTCAGGAACTTTGTGAGCAACATGGGATTATGAAACATTTCTTGGTTTGCAGGACACCACAGCAGAAAGGTGTAGTAGAAAGATTGAACATGACAATCATTGAGAAGGCAAGATGTCTCTGACTGAATGCAGGGCTAGCAAAGAGTTTCTGAGTGGAAGTGGTTAACATGACATGTTATCTTATTAATAGATCACCAAGGGAAGCACTAAAAGGCAAAGCATTGGAGGAAGTATGGACAAGAAATCCAGTAGATTACTCTCATCTTCGAGTTTTTGGATGTCTAGCCTATATGCACATATTTAGTGAGGAAAGATCAAAGATGGATGCGAAGTCAAAGCAGTGCATTTTTCTGGGGTATCAGAAAGGAGTTAAAGACTTCGAACTTTGGGATTCTAAGGCAAACAAGGTGGTGATTAGCAGAGATGTGGTGTTTGATGAGAATGTCATGTTACAGAGTACTCAGGGAGATGGAAAGGAAACATCACAGAGCAACAAGGAGAAGGACGTTGTGCAGATGAAGTTAGAAACTCATGACTCTGATGATAATAGCTCAGGGCACATAGAACATCACACTATAGCCGGAGGTAGGACGAGGCGGGTCATAAAGCCACCCACCAAATATAATTTTGAGAACTTGGTGTCTTATGCACTCATCATCAGTAGCAGAGATCCTACATCTTTTTAGGAGGCAGTTCACAACTCTAAGAGGGACAAGTGGATGAGTGCTATGTTGGAGGAGATGGAGTCGTTGCATAAGAACCAAACGTGAGATCTAGTGGAACTTTTTGAGGGAAAATAAGCTATAAGGTGCAAGTGAGTATTCAAGAAAAAGAAAGTTTTAAGACTTATAGGGTTGGTCAGAGAATTGGGCGTTTAATAAGGTGGAATCAAGTTGTTGTGTGATAGTCAGAGTGCTATCAATTTGGCGAAGAATTAGGTGTATCATGCGAGAACCAAGCATATTGATGTGAGGTTTCACAAGATCAAAGAGTTGATTGTTTCCGGGGAAATTCAACTTGAGAAGGTTCACACTGCAGACAATGCTACAAACATGTTGACAAAGCCAGTGACCGCAGAAAATTTCAAGCATTGCTTGAGCTTGATCGATGTCTCGAGATGCTAGAGGAAGAAAGCCCAAACCCAGAGATCCAGGTGGAGTTTTGCTCAGATGCTTGTGTTCTTCGAAGGGGTGAATATTCGCCAAGGTGGAGATTGTTGACGTGTGGCTCATATCTGAGTGAAGGCCAATGCAAGAACGTCACGGATGAAAAGGAGATTGGCACGGTCGTGCCTAGGAGGAAAAATTCTGTTACGATTTTTTCGTAACAAAATTTTGTTACAATTTTTCCGTAACAGAATTCTATTATTTTTTTGGAGTCTGTTTTGACATGGTAAGGTTTGGGCACTATTTATAGGGATCATTGTAAGCCTATTATAATGAAGGCATTAGATGTAGAAAGAATTCTAATAAAGTTTCGGCCATTTTCATGGAGTAGACACTCCACTGACCACGACAATTCTTCTCCCTTCTTCTTCTTCTTTCCTCTTCTTCCTCTTCTTCATGTTTGTTCTTTCTCGCGCATCTTTATCTCGTTGGTCTGCGTGATCTCTTTCTCTCTTCCTTTTCTTCCGCATTAGAGGTTGAGAGATGTTGCCCCTATCTTGCGTAACACTTCGAAATCCAACCAAGTTCGCCATGCCGTCCTTTGCCAATTCAGTTCTCTTCTCTTCACGACGTCGGTCATCCCTCCTTCTATGATCAATGATCCCCTTTAATGGTTACTTGTTTGTTCTGTTAAATTATAACTTTTTTTTATTATGGCAATGCGGTCATGAGGTATCAGTTATTTATTTTTATTTTATAAATGAATGGTCGTAGATCACATGATTTGTTCCTTTGCAATTGAGTATTTGTTCATCATGTGAATATTTTGTTGGATCGTAGAAGTCGAGAGAAGGGGGGTGAATCTCATTCGATTAAAATCTTTTCTTTTTGTGTCAATCAGAGTAGCAGCGGAATAATAAAACAAAACACGAAAGACACATTTTCTTTTTGCTTGGTTTGTAGCCCAACGACTACTACTCCAAGACCCAACGATCTGTGACCGCTTCTGATGGGTAATCTAATATAGTTCTTCTCTTCGAAAACTTTCAGAGTAGAAGCAAATTTGTACAAATGTGAATACAATATGCAAGTACTAAAGTTACCGACAACAAGTGTATGAAACATAGTGTTGGTTGTCGGAAGCCTCCTTGCGTAGTAGTAGCAGTAACTTGCACAAACAGCAGTAGACGCAGTAACGAGATGAACCACAGAGAGAGGTGTGTCTCGACTTGAAGCCCGAGGTCTTCTTTTATAAGCGATGTTCGGTCAACTGATCTCGTGTTCCGTCGACTAAACCTCCTATTTGTCGACTGAACCCCACGCCATTCCTTCTTTGCTTTGACCTGATCCGTCCGATCCTGAAAATCACGCTTGTTCGATCGATTGATCCACCTGATCTGTCGACGGAACCTAGTGTTTGCCTTTTCTGCATTGATTCGATCTGATCTTTGTCCTTACCAAATTGGATTGATCGATTGATCCCGCTGATTCGTCGACTGATCCTAGTGATTTTTCAACTTTGCAGACTATGAACGATACTGTGCCATGCTGGTTTGATCGGTCGATGGAACCTCCAGTTCGGTTGACTAAACCCAAGGTCAATCCCAGAACTTTGTTTTACCTGCAAAATAAAGTTAGCACAGACAATATAATAATAGGAGTCCTGCAAAACAAAGTTAGACATATATATAAATGCACGAGTATGATAGTTAGGACTGTCTTCATCTCAACTTAGAAACCTCCGTTGGTTTCTTCAGTTGGATCAACGCCTAAGGTTTTGTCTCTGCCGGGACACGACCTCACTGCACTCCCTCCAAGTACTTACCTCAACTCACTTGCTAAACATTGAGTCCTCTAGACCTGTTTGAACTTTGCTCAGTATCGGATCGGCTTGTAGGACTTCCACTTGATTCAATATTGTTAGAACCGAAGGAATTTAGATATCGCCACAATGATATGATATTGTCCACTTTGGGCCTAAACCCTCATGATTTTGCTCTTGGGCTCTACCCAAAAGGCCTCATACCAATGGAGAGATCTTTTCCTTATAAGCCCACGATCTTTCCCATGTATTTTCAATGTGGGACTTTGTTTGCAACCTTGCAACCCCAACACTAACAACATGTGCTTGGATGAACGAAGGTTTAGAAAACAACCACGATTATTACAGATGAATTTGATGCACTTGTTGGAGTTGTATTGGCCGAGTTCCCAAATATTACTCGATTATACTGGAGTCTATACATTTATCGGGGAGATTCCCCGAGTAGTTGTATTATGGTATTTCTATTATTGGGATTTAGAGTCTGGTGTGATCGGGCTAGTGCGACTCTGCTGTTGTTGTCATTGATGGTTGAGACTTATATTTTGAACATATATTTTGGTTTTGTGTTGTTGTGATTTGGCAGTATGTTCTATTTACAAGGAGATCATGCCAACATTTCTATATAATTCAAACTTAAATTTTCAAATATATTTGATCATTGTTTCGTAGAGTTTGATAAGTGTTCATCAGAATCATAGGGGAACGATAGTTGTCAAGTGCTCTATATCTTTTGTGTTTATGGCTAAACAAATGGCATTAATCGGTTGCTTTTCCGCACTTTGGGTTGGAAAGAAGAAGTCCAAGGTGAGCAAAGATGGTATTTGTCTTTCCTTTTCTCTTTGATAAATTTAGTCTAGGTTGTTGCTCATTTCAACTTTGGCTGACAGAGATTGCAGAATAAAATCCATTCGAAGGAGGAAAATGTCATGGGAGCTTTGCTTATTAAGTCAAAAACTCTCACATTTGCGTCTATCCAAAAAGCAAGTGAATACTTTGAACCAATGCAAGCAGAAGATGTTCCACCGAACTGAGAACACATGAATTAGTGATCTACAGTGGGCATGTAAGTGATCCAGGGATGGGACGCACCACCACCTTTTGGGTTAAATTTAGGAATGATATATGACCTCCAAACCAGTGGGTTCCTTTTTAAACAGAATCTTCCTCTTTAATTATAGCATCTCAGATGCCCCTCACAGCTCGTCTCCAGGTTATGTGAAGGGAGATAAATCATAGGGTCAACTTATAGTCGACTATCAAGTGGCTAGGGGGTGGGAGGAGTTTTTTTTTCCCAAGGGCATGCGCCCGTCGAAAATTGACCCATGTCCCATTATAGTAAATCTGTCACCCACTGGCCAACTAGATACCTCGTGGGGAGCAGAATCTTCCTCTTTAGATAGAGTGGATGCTTGGGTGCATAGTCTTGATGATAACCTATTATGCCTAATTGAGGATGATGACAATGGAGAAGAAATTGCACTTGAGTATGCTACACCCCTTATGAACCCTCATTTTAAGATAAAACTCATTGAGTTTAGTTCAAATACAAATCATTGATTCAAGTTCAACACAAATCATTATTTCAAGTTCAACACACCACTTGCAACAATTTAAATAAAACAACTTAGATAAAATTATTATTTCAACACCATCATTGTTTCAAGTTCAACGCAAATTATTGTCTCAAATTCAACACACCATTTGCAACAACTCAAATAAAATAACTTAGATAAAATTATTGTTTCAACTTTGACACAACACTTGTAACAACTCAAATAAAATTAGTCTTTGAATTTCAACTCAAATAACAACTTGAAACAACATGCCTAATCATGATCACTAATTTGTAGAGAATCCAAATGTTGCTTTATCTTTTCCAATGCATCTTTCAACTTAGTTAATTTTTCAAACTGCAAAAGTTTTCTTCTTGAATTTGAACTTAAAGTCGTATGTGAACTTTCGTTATCACTTGATGTAAAGGAAGTGGGTGTAGATTTTTTATCCAGGTATGCCTGAAAAGCTCTTTATGCCTTCTCTCTACTTTTGAAAGACAGATGTATAGTGTACTTAAAGCCATTAACTTTACTAGATGCTTCTACCCACGTGTCATAAACACTCGGTTCCCGTCCAACAAAAAAAATGAATTCCCTTATATTAAAAATGGGAATTAACCAAAGGGCGCATGTAGATTTCAGAATTGACCAAAGGTTGCACCATACTTTGATAATTACCAAAGGGTGCACAGACTTTTCCTAGCTTTCCCGTTCTACCCTATGTCAAATCTAACTTTTTCTTTTTCTTTTCTCTCTCCTATGCATACAACCTCTTTTCTCTATCCTCTCTTCTCTCTCTTTATCATGCAAGCAATAATGATTAAAAATCGTCCTCCCCCATGCAATGGTCACTGTTCAAAGGCTAGTAGCCACCCGTGATTTACATCCCTTCCAGATAGTGGGGGGCCACCCTGGAGGAGCCGCCGAGGTGATGATTTCACCTTTTTACCACCAATAATGATTAAAAATCAACACTATAACTTAATTATATTAGCACCACTGATGGTTCTGGTTTGACTAGGGCTTGGCGTGATTCAGATTAGGCTTAATGTGGACCTAATTTTTCAGAGACCAAGCCCACATTCTAGTTGAAAGCTAACATAACATTTTAATACTCCAGAGAGGCTAAAATAAACAATGGAGGGCACCGTTGGACTCCTCTGATTAGACCAATTTCAAGTCTTGTGGGTTTCTAAGGCTGCAAAGAGTTCAACGGTACCCTCCATTGTTTATTTCGACCTCTCCGGATGTGTTACAATATTATATTAGCTTTTAGCTAGAATGTAAGCTTGGTCTCTGGGAAATCAGGCCCACGTTAAGCCTAATCTAAATTAGATTAGGCCCATAGGATCTGAATAAGTACTATCACGGGCCTAGTCTGATTCAGATCAGGCCCAATGTGAGCTTGATTTTTCGAAGACCAGACTCACATACTAGCTGAAAGCTAGCATAACATTTTAATACCCCCGGAGAGGTCGAAATAAGTAATATAAGACACCATTAGACTCCTTGTAGCCTCAAAAACTCATAGGACTTGAAATGAGTCTACTCAGACTTATCTAGGTCTATCAGTGGGTTTTGGCTCGAAAGATCTAAATCAGTACTACCACGGGCCTGGTATGATTCAGATCAAGCTAACATGAGCCTGATTTCTCGGAGACCAGGTTCATATTCTAGCTGAAAGTTAGCATAACATTTTAACACCTCTCGAGAAACCCAAATAAGCAATGGAGGGCACCGTTGAACTCCTTGCAGCCTCAGAAATCCACAGGATTTGAAATGAGTCCAATCAGACCTAGACCAAAATCTACTGATGGGCCTAGATAGGTTCAATTGGATTCATTTCAAGTATTGTGGGTTTCTGAGGCGGTAAGGAGTCTAACGATATCCTCCATTGCTTATTTCGGCCTCTCCGAAAGCAGTAAAATGTTATGTTAGTTTTCAACTAAAATGTGAAACCTGATTTGAATCAAACTAGTACTTGGTGCTAATGTAATTAAAAATCAGCACCACAATCAGTATTGCATACATGCACAAAAAAGAGAAGAGAAGATAGAGAAGAGAGGTTGCATCCATAGGAGAGAGAAAAGAAAAGAGAGAAAGGAAAAATCAAATTTTGCAGAGGGATAGTTTGGGAAGGCCAGGAAAAGTCAATGTGCCCTTTGGTGAATTCCAAAACCTACGTGTACCCTTTGATCAATTCTTATATTAAAAACAACATTCAAAATCTTGTATAAACAAAAGATTAGAATTAAAGTAAATTACAACTTAAAATAAAATGTAAATTAAACTTAAAATAAAATGACTTATCATTCTTTGATATAAAGACACGTTGTTTTGCAAGTTTTTTTGCAAATTGACAACAAAAAAAGTGAAATTACCTATGAGAGAAAATGATTATGCACAATATTGTATCCGTTGTTCCTTTGTAGAATTGGGATTAATGTTAACCTATTTGACAAGGTGATAGATTTTTCGAAGCTACACCTTAGCAAGCATAGTAAAGATATCTTTTATAATTGATCTAGAAATGTACGAGATTAAAATGTCGCCAATATCTCCATAAGGTGGTGAGGGACGAAGCGTTGTGAGGGAAAATCTAGTTTCGTCGCTCACAAAAAGGAAAGGAAAATTTTTAAAATAAAAAATAATAAAAGATGAATGATATATGCCATGGTGACAGATACCCACATAGACACACATATATAAGTGAGTTATCTACACTACAAAAAAAAATTGCATTTAGCGATAGAAATTATCCATCGCTATTTCGTCGCAAAGTGGCCTTAGTGACGGAATTACGATGGAATAATTTTGTCGCTTTAAAGTGAGTCACTGACAGCTGTTAGAGTCGGAATTAATGTTCTGTCGCTAGTTAGCGACAGAATTATACTTCATCGTTAAATAGTTTGCGACAGAAATATAATTCCATCGTTATATTTAGTGATGGAATGGTACGTTCCGTCATTAATTATTGGCTTTAAACTCGTTTGTTCAGAATTATGTTTAGCGACGAAATTTTTAATTCAAACCAAATACGTGCAATAAGAAGAAAGGGAGGTGGTAAGGTAGGGTCCTTAATTAATCATTCAAACTGAATTTAGCTTTGAGTGAGAGAGCTGGATGAGTCATTACGTTTATTGATATGCTAGACATTCCTTAGGATATAACACTGGTTGCTAATACAGTTCAAATATAATTTAATATACCAAAACTGTACTTACTATAGAGTCTTTGTAAAGGTCTTATGTGTAATAGTCATGTAATATCTTCCATGTTCTAACCAAAGACAATGAGCTATAACATTAACATAGATGTAAATGCACCAACACTAACATAATAAAATGACTATATCATGTTATAGATCAAAATAATAGATTAACCTACGGTACTACAACATATAAATTCAACCATGTAAAATAGGGTATCAGTATTGTTTAATAAATTATACCTGAAAATGAGCAGCAGGAGAGGAGCAGAAAATGCAGTATACTACAACATACAAAAAAATTTAGCTAAAATCAATCACAAACAATCACAATGTGCAATCTCCATAGATGAGCAGTCAGAGAGGAGCAACCTGAGCTTGTTGTAGCCGCGAGCTCGCGGTCGGCCAAGCTTGCGGCTGGTCAAGATATCGCTCGCGAGCTCATGGCCGGCCAAGCTAGCGGCAGTTAGTCCCCGACCATCAGCTGTTGGCCGCAAGCTGACGGCCAACCAAGCTACCAACCGCGAACTGACAGTCGACCAAGCTGCCGGCCGCTAGCTCTTGGTCGTGAGCTTCCGGTTGCTAGCTAACGGTCACGTGCTCTTGGCTATAAGCTCCCAACCATGAGCTCCCAGCCACGAGTTGATGGTCGGCCAAGCTCATGGTCGACCAAGATGGCGGTCGCGAGTCTCTCCTGTCGTGACCACGCAGAAGAGAAGGAAAGAAGACAACGGAGAGAGAGGAGCGTACTGAGATTGGAGAGGTTGCCAGAATCAGAGGATGCCGGAGCCAAGATCGAAGTGGTCGTCGGAGAGAGAGAGATGTCGGAGCCGCTCAGATCGGGAAATGGCAAAGCGATGAAGAGATGCCCTAATTTTTCATCCCGATATTAGCGACGAAATTTATTTTTCGTCGCTAATTAGCGACAAAAAATAAATTCCGTCGTTAAATCAGTCGCTATTCTCTAAAGCAGAAGAAAAATTAGGGCTCAACCCTAATTTATAATGCGCTATTAACGACATAAATTATTTCATTGCTAATTATGACGAAAATTATTTTGTCGCTAATTAGTGACAGAATTTATTTTTCGTCGCTATTTCGTCTTTATTGAGCGACTAGAAATAAATTCGTAGGATAATATAGCTACGGAATTTTCATTCTGTTATAAATTATCGACGAAATTTTCATTTCGTCTCTAATCTTGCGACGGAATTCTAATTCCGTCGCTAATCAACAATGGACAAAAAATTTCGTCGCTAAATAGTGATGGAAATAAAATTTCGTCTCTAATTAGTGACGGAATGAAAATTCCATTGCAAATTCCGTCGCTAATCTCAGATTCTCTTGTAGTGCTAGACTATTATCCTATGTGCCTTCCCGTGCATGATGGTATGTGATTGAGTAATCGGGGTGCCCAGAAGTGATCCGAGAGACCGGAAGTGAATGCCCGCATCCTCTATTTTTTTTATTATTATTTTTAAATCTTAAATTTCTTAAATCCTAAACTCTAAATATTATACCCCAAATACTGCACATCGAGCATCTAAATTTTTTTCTATTTTAATTTTTTTTAGCTTGAACAAGAAGCCTAAAACCCTCTTCGCTTCTCTTTCGCTCCTCTCTTCCTCCGGTTCTAACCCTAGACACAAGTCATCTTGTTCAACTCTCAGCTCGCGACGAGTGAGTTAAGGTTTTCTTCAAAATTATATTGGTCATCTTCCTCCTCTCTTTTTTGTATTCGTATTTCAGAATGACGCAAGAAGGTGTTGCAAAGGTATATTGAGTGTTTATCTTTTACCCATCATAGTTTCTAAGAACCAGATGTTTAAAAATCAGTCGTTCATTTTGATGCTTAATTTCAAAGAATAATACCACCCTAATAGCAAGTCTAGACTATTTTGAATACGATGGTGCTGATTTTTTAAAACCAATACCAATATGGTGCTGATTTTCAAAAACCACCACCACCTTATTTTAAAAAATAGAAAAGGCAAAAAATATAATGTTATATCAAAGTTAAAATATTAGAACCATTATTTGTGCATATGTATATTTATTTATTTATGTTAATAATATATATTTTGATTAATTCTAATCATCAGTTGATGTTGGCCATAAACTCTAATGGACCAGTGTTTTAGGTCACTTTAACGGGTTGTTTGGCCGTCCAACAATGAAAGGAAAGGATCGTGGGTCTGTTCATTTACACGATCGACACAAAGTTATCATTAAACATTCCTCTTTTGCTATTTTTTTGGGCATACAAGATATTCAACAAATTCGTGATTTACTGGTGAATATATTTGAAAGTTGGGATTCATCATCTCAAACCTTTATATTTTCAGGTACATTTTCTAGTTGTGAAAGTTAGAGGCACATAATAGAAAACTAATCATTTTAAAATTTCAGGTGTCCTAGTTGTTTTCACTAGAAGAGATATATCTCTGTTGCTTGGTATTTAGATATAGGTGCTTTCGTTCCTATGAACTCAACTAATGCATCGGGTGACTTCTTTCTTGCTCACTTCTCTAATAAAAAAGAGCATACTAGATCAAGAATTGAGGAGTTGCTTAAACTCTATTCTCATAGAATTAAAGTAGATGATGATGTTTTAGTATTTTATAAATTATACATTTTGTATATATTTATTTGTGTTTTATTTTTTTCTAGTACATATAAGGTTCCATTAGGTTTTGTAGATATTATAAACGATTTTGAAAATCTAGGTAGATTCAATTGAGTTGAAGTGATTCATTAATTTATTGTTTCCCAATTACCTACCATTGGGGATCTTTTTTTATCAAGTCAGACATATCAAACGACTACTTCAGTTTCATATCTAAAGGGATTTGCTAGTCTTTTGGCTAAAAGTTTTTTTTAATGGTAACTGTGATTTTTTATTTAGAAATTATTATGTATGTAAGATTCCGTATAATAAAGCAGACATGATTTTTAGAGCATATCCCAATCCAAAAATCATATCATACTGAAGGTGCACGAATAAATAAGTGGAACTCTACTCCTTCACATATTAGTAAGGTGAGAGCTTTGTTGGACTAAGTCTCACCTGAAGAGGTAAATATCGAAGACTATCACCTAACTTTCATTTGTAGTTTTTAAATAATTGTTTATAATTTGATAGGTTATTAGTGAACTAGTCCTTACCCCTTCTGAAAAAATATTGGTCGAAAACTTTCCTTACCTTTATGATACTCCACATCTATTAGAGACCTCACCGGTACATGATATAAAAGCCAGTTGCCTAAGTGATAGTGAATGCCCTAATTGTATTACTCATCAGAACTGAATCAAGGAGCTAACAATGGAGAACATGCAGCTAAATGAAAGGGTGAAAGAAGTACTTGGAATAATAGAAAAGCAAAGTATCTTGGCTGAATCAAGCGAACCTGTAGTGGATCCTCATCCTGAACCTGTTGCTTATAGAACAAGGACTATGAGAGGACGTGATCGAAGTTACTATAATTACAGGGATACTCCTATTGATAGTCCTATGTGGTTCAAGCTTTTACCTCAAAAGAAGAGAAGCAAGATAAAAATCTGCAAGCCTTTTGAGAATATCACAGGACAAGAAGCAAAAGATGTTCTTGACTGGAGAAAAGAAAAAATTGATATGTATGATATGCAAGAAAAGGGAGAGATTATCTCAATTCCCGAAAGAAAATTCTGAAGAAGAAGCCAAGAAAGAGTTTGAAAGAATTGTCAAACTTAATCAAATGAGATTGCAAGTCATTGCAGTAAGTTTGTATTTACACATCAATTAGTTTATTTTCAATCACTATTTTTTTTTATTTATGGTAGTATATCAAGAAACAATTTAAAACTCCCAAGAAGAAAAAACAAGATGATGATGTAACCTACTTGTTAAATACATTAGAAAAATTAAAGTATGGTAGTTTCAACCCCTCATTATATAGTTAATTTAATTCTGTCACAAGTTTAAAAATTCACAGGTTCTAATATTTATTTACCTTATTGAAAGTAAGTGATCTTCTTTGCAGGCCTAGTATAGAATTTATTTGGGAGGAAACACCTTTTTGTTTAACTATAACTTCCTTATTATCTGGTATAAAGCTAATGTTTTTACAAGAGGGGAGTTAATTGATACCTATTTTTCGATTCTATTTAGGGGGGCCTCCTCGTCTAGTAGGCCATACAACTGTTTAGACCAAAAGGGAGCTAGAGAGGGGTGATTAGCTCCAATCGCTTCTTGATGATGATTTACAGCGAAAATTTTGAAGCACAATGTTAACACCTCGATTTACTTGGTCTCCACCTCCTTGAGGTGACTAATCTAAGGGTCCGACTCTCACGATCTCATCCACTATGAAATCACTCCTTCTCGGAAACAATCCGGAAGCGGAGAAGCCTCGCACAAACTCACAATCAAGAAATACCACAAAAATACAAGAAGAAAAAAAAACAAATACAATAAACACCTTGCTATTGATCTCTTGTTGCTTGGAAAGTGCATCTTGATCTCTGAAAAGTGTAGCAACACTTCTCCTCCAAAGATCAAGAACTGACGTTTAGAACCGTGCTTCAATCCTTTGCGAAAATACTATTTATCGCACTGACCTAGGGTTCACAATTGATCAGGCTTACTCTTAATCGATTGTCATGTCAGATCCAACCATTTCAATCTACAGAACGACTCTTTTTCAAATACTCAATCGATTGGTAAGTCATACCAATTGATTGGTTAGCCTCTAATCGATTGTCCAATCGATTACGAGGCTCACTGTTCTCTCGAGAACTAGGCTGAATTGATTGCCCCAATCGATTTACAAACTTTCTGTTCACTCGACAAATAGCTCTCAATCGATTGAAAATGTCACAATCGATTAGCCAATCGATTTCAACACTTACTGTGCACTCGTAAAAATTGTCTCCCAGTCGATTAAGTAATTGATTGACATGGGTTGAATCGATTGACTAATCGATTCAGCCACTTACTATGCTCTCGCGATTTTTCTTCTCCCAATTGATTGAGAAGTTCTCCAATTGATTGAGGGTTCCTGAATATATTGGTTAATCGATTTCGACTCCTGGTCTCGCGATAATAGATTCAATCGATTGCTCAATCGATTGACACAAAGTTTAATTAATTGCCCAATCGATTACCCAACCCTAACTCACTTGATCTGAGTGTGGGGTTCCCTTGCTCAATATTCGGTCAATCTTAACTTGTTGGGACTTCCCGTTGCCTAATTTTTGGTCAACCTTGACCTGCCATGGCTTCTTTACTAAGTGTTCGGTCAACCTTTGACCCACTTAGACTTTCCGTCTCGTGCCAAGTGTTCAACTCTCAGCTGACCCAATTTGGACTTGACCTAGTACCCAATTAGGTTTGCCTAGTCCCAATGTGCCAAGTGTTCAACTCCCAACTGACCCACCTCGGACTTGATCTAGTTCCCAACTAGGTTTGTCTAGTCCCACTAGGACTTCACTTGTGCCAAGTATTTAGCACCTAACTAACACACCTTGGACTTAACCTAGTTCCCAACTAGATTTGCCTGGTCCCACTAGGACTTCAATCGCGTTAAGTGTTTAGCTCCCAGCTAACTCACCTTGAACTTAACTTAGTTCCCAACTAGGCTTGCCTAGTCCCACTAGGATATCACCTTGCGCCAAGTGTTTAGCTCCCGATTAACCCACCTTGGACTTCATCTAGTTCCAAACTAGGTTTCTCTGGTTCCCAATTAGAACTTCCCTTTGCCTAGTCCCACTAGGACTTAACCATTTTCAAGTCTCTGGTCAACCCTTGACCTACTTGACTTC
>JBBUKS010000002.1:6187994-6199453 GCA_038050645.1 Hedychium gardnerianum | reverse complement strand
AACGTCGCTCTAGTTGATGCTCTTTCCTTTACGCATCATCCGTAAGGTATACCTAGAGTAAATATTATTCTTAAAAATTTTATTTTATCAATCATGTCTGCATGAGCCCGTTGATGATGACTTTGATTCTTGTGTGTAGTTGCATTACAGTTTCTCCAGGCTATATTTTAATATTAAACGATTGATTTAATAATAAATCATATTTTGTTACCTTAGAGTCGTCGGTTCCTTCGTGCAGTTTGACTATTCGGTCCCACAATTCTTTGGAATTGTTGAATGGACCAACTTGGTTAAGCTCCTCCTTTGTTAGGCCGCATTGGAGAGTGTTCACCGCTTTGTAGTTGATATGGGACTTTCTCTTCATTTCGGGACTCCACTTTTCTAGATCTAGTGGTTCTCCATCTTCGATTGGTGATGAGTACCCTTTTATGATTGTGAACCATAGATCGATGTCAGATTTGAGGAAGCACTCTATCCTCTATTTCCAGTAGCTAAAATCTTCTCCGTTGAATAGTGGAGGACAAACAATATTGTACCCTTCTTGGTGAGACATAGACATTCTTGCAAGAGAGAATTAAAACAAAATATCTAAGACTTTATCTTGGCAGAATATCTAAGACTTTATCTTGGGATTAGTAGTGCGGAAAAAGTATTACAATAAAGAATAAAGAAGAAAACATTTTCAAAAAATAGTAAAGGTTTTAAAAAAATAGTAAAGCATGTCTTGGCAGAATATCTAAGACTTTATCTTGGGATTAGTCGTTAAGCTATTTCAGAGCAATATTAATTGTTGGATCATGGAAGACAAGAGATAGTGGGGGAAGTGAATCTCGTTTGATTAAAAAAAAATTCTTTTCGTGTCAATCAAAGTAGTAGTGGAATATTAAAACAAAACACAAAAGGCACACTTCTTTTTTACTTAGTTCGTAGTTCGGTGACTACTACTCCAAGATTCAGCGATCCTTAACCGCATCCGATGGGTAATCCACTATATCTCATTTCCGAAATCTTTTGGAGAAGAAGAAAACTTGTACAATTATGAGGGAGATAGTAACAACACTACAGCAATGCAATTAATAAATAAAATATACTGACAACAGAGATAGGAGATAAAGTGTTGGTTGTCGGAGAGCCTCTCGGCGTTGCAATAGAAAATCTTAGACGTACAGTAGCAGTAGCGATGAGATGGAGCACAGAGTGAGTTCTGCTTCGGCTTGGACCACGAGGACTTCTTTTATAGGCGATGTTCCATCGAAAAACTTGATCAGTCGACTGAACCTTTTAGTCGATTGATCCTCCTATCTGTCTACTGAACCCTGCGTCTTTCCTTCTTTGCTCTGATTTGATCCGTCCGATTCTTAAAATCATGCTTGTTCGATCGATTAATCCACCTAATCCATCGACGAAACCTAATGTTTGCCTTTTCTGCGTTGATTTGATTTGATCATTGTCCTTACCAAAATTGGATCAGTCGACGGATACCAGTGAATTTCTTTTCTAAGTTGTTTCGATATGATCTTTGCATCACGCTGACTTTGATCGATCGACCGATAACCTTTATCCATCGACTGATAAAACTTTCACCCTGTTTTGTTGAACTTCGACTGAGTCTCTGCTTGTCTGGTATGATCGATCGACGGAATCTCTTGTTCGGTCGACCTAACTCACTTTCAACTAGAATTTTATTTTTATCTACAAAACAAAGTTAGCACAGACAGTAATAATAGTAGTCCTGCAAAAATAGAGTTAGACAGATATAAAAATGCATGAGTATGATAGTTGGGACTATCTTGATCTTAACTTAGAAACCTTCGTTGGTTTCTTTAGTTAGATCAGTGCCTAAGATTTGTCCCTACTGGGATATGACCTCACTGTACTAACTCTAGGTGCTTACCTCAACTCACTTACCAAACATCAAGTCCTTCAGACCTGTTTGGACTTTGGTCAGCATCGGATCGGTCTGTCAGAGCTTCCACTTGATTCGATATCGGGTCCTCCAGACCTATCGAATCCACCTGCCAAATTTCAGGTCCTCTTGACCCATCTAGACTTCCTGCCTGGTTTCACGATCTGCTAAGACTTCCCTTACCTAGTATCGGGTCTAGCTAACCTACTAGGTCTTTTCGAGTTGAGATCCTGCACATTTGATCAATTCATCATATAACAACAAGACTTAAATTGAACATTTGACAACATCAAAACATATGTTTGATTATGGTGCTCCCTACACCAACATATAATGTTGCTTATAAGAGTAAGACCGAATTTTCTAAGAATAAGGATGCAAGTTCTAATTTAGTCAAATGTAATGAACCTATCTAATCTTTGAAAAATAGAGATATTAAATGTTTTAAATGCTTGGAAATAGGGCATATTGCATCACAATGTCCAAACAAAAGAGTTATGATTTTGAGAGGAAATGATGATATTGAAAATGAGAGTGAAAAAATAAATGAATGTGAGAGAAAAAGATTGAGAAGGAAAAAGATAATGACAAAAGATGAAAAGAAAATGAGTGTGAGAAAATAAAAAGTGAGGTTGAGAAATGTGAAAAAAAAAAGATTGAAAAAGAGAGGAAAAAAAGAAGATTTTATGCAAAAGAAAGAGATGTTAAGAGAGCTTTTTATTCTCAACAGCCAATGATTGTACTTTTGTACAATGAGGAGACTTATTTCAATATTAACATTCTTAACCCTACTTGGCCTGTTGTTAACTCTCTTTTGCAGGAATTTGATGCTTCTTGAGGGACACCAAATTGATTTCATTCAAGAAGCAACGGATTGGCTAGCTTATGAGAGTAATTTTGAGGATAAAAAAGAGTTTCAAAGGTAAGTCGAAGAGTTGATAAAAAAAGGAGTTATCAATAAGATTATGGTAATGTATTGTTATCATATTTCTAAATTAGATGATATGTTGCATGATTCTTACATTGTCTCTAAAATTTACTTGCAATCTAATTATCATCCAATTCGCATGCATGAGGCAGATGAATGAGAAATTGCTTTGAAGACTAAGAACAACTTGTATGATTCGTTAGGTATGTCATTTGGGGTAACTAATATTTTCATTAGATTAATGAATCATATCTTGCATGCCAAAATTGAAAAGTTTGTTCTAGTATGTTTTGATGATATCTGGATTTTTCAACTTGTTTTGCGAAATGGAAAGTTCCATGCTAACATTCAAAAATGTTCTTTTTGTACTAGTCAAATTGTGTTTCATGGTAATATTGTTAGTGCAAAGGGAAAAGTGGATAATGACGAGGAAGTAAAGGGTATTTCTGAATGGCCAAGACAAAAAATCATAACTGAGATATGTATCTTTTATGGGTTGGTTAGTTAAGAACGTTAGTACATTATCTACACCCTTGAATTTGTCTAAGAAACTATGTATTGCACTATTACTTACATTGCTTGATTTTGCTAAAACTTTTGAAATTGAGTATGATGCTTCAAGAATAGATATTGGAGTTGTGCTAATGCAAAAAGGCCAACATTTTTATTATCGTAGTGGGAAGATCAGCGAAGCAGCTTTGAACTATCCAATTTACAATAAGAAGATGCATGCTTTGATGAAGATGATGGAGATTTGACAATATTACTTAAGGTCCAAAGAATTTTTAATAGTGATATTTGAACCAGGGGTTGGGTTTGGGTTTGTATGAGAAAGGATAGATTCATAGCTAAACGTTGTGCTAAGTTGCATCCACAAGAAGATTAACAATTTCAAATCATTTCTTGAATCAATGATAATGCTTACAAGCTTAATTTGCCAGGTGAGTATAATGTGAGTGCTAAGTTGCATTCAATGTTTCTAATCTTTCTCCCTTTGATGTAGGTGATCAAAATTCGATGACGAATCCTTTTGAGGAGAGGGGAAATGATGGAGTCAAAGAAATAGAACAAGTTGTCCAGCAAACTAATGATATGGATCAAGCTAAAGCTATGGAAGAAAATGAGCAACCCACTCTAGATATTAATGATGATCCATTATGCATCAATGGAGGTCCAATTACAAGGGCTAAGACTAAAAATATGAAGGAAACACTTAATGTGCTAATTGAAGATGTGAAGGTCAAAGCTACAATTGAAGAAGGTTTGACCAAGAGCAAGTCATGCGGCTTAGTCAACCTAATTCAAGCCTTAGATCGACTTAATTAGACACTTAATTCTCATGTCTGTGTAGTAGGAATATGTCTGATATGTAGGTTCAATTTCTACCCTTGGGTTGTAATGATGTCATAAGCTCAAAATGGCTAAGTAGTCTGCATAACATAGACCTTTACTAAATGGGCTTCATTTTGGCTTTTTAAGGTTTTTAGGTCACCCTATAGCTATAAATAAAGGGGGTGACGAATGTATCTTTTGACATATTTCAGTCTAAAGCATGGTGAGGATCTCATTCGTTGATTCTTCATTGAACTAGAACTTATCAAATCATCCTTTGTGGCGTTCAAGGACTTATCAACCTCAATTCCAAGGTTGTGGCGTCTTCCATCTTCTATACCAAGGTTTGTGCTTTCTTAAGTATTGGGTCAAGGTTCTTTTCATCCATCTTATCGGTTTAGACTTTCCTTTCTTTAATTTATTGTGGATTCCTGAGATATTCTTCTCCTTAGGTTCACATCTCATTATAATAATTTTCCTTACTCTCATCTCCACCACTCTTCTTCATGTGTTTAATTTCATATTCATATACCTCCAATAACTTACTGAGAAGAAGAAAAAATAATGGCTTAGTAATCCATCAAAGGATCATATGCCAAGAAATAGGAATCAAGGTTCCAAATCACAATAAAAGATTGTGTTCGGTTTGTATTTTAAATTGTTCTTATTTGTATTTGTATTTTTTGCTGCATGTCTTGTAGAATCTAACACGAAAGCAAAAACGATAAGCCCTTCGCCTCCTCTAGCCATGATCCAACATAGGGAACATAGAGGAATGCTTGTTTATGAATCTAGAGCATAAGTTTAGGACCTATAACCGTTTAGATCAAAATTGATACATGGACTTAAACTACTCTGAATTGGGAAATGAATGCATTTTCATAGACTACCATTTCCGTGGGACTGTGCCGGTCATCTCTAAGATTAGTTGGTTCAAAAAGCTAGATACTTAATACCAACTAAAAAAAATAGTTTAGGACCATCTATCATATTTTTTTCTAAAACTGTTATATGGACCTACATTGCTCTAGACTCAAAAAGAATGCAATTTATAATTTCATAGGGTATAACAAAAATTGCTACATGGTCTTAGACTAATCTAATTGCCACTAGATTAGTCTAAGACCATGTAGCAATTTTTTTTTAAGTTGCTACATGGACCTAGTCTAATTTGGACTAAATGAATGCATTATATGACTCTATAGGGTCTAGGGAACTCAAAGGAGTATGACTGAATCTCGAGAAGTTTAGGTCCATGTAGCAGTTTTGGACAAAACTAGTACATGAACTTAGACTTCTCTAGATTAGGGAATAAATGTAATTTACAAGTCCATGGGGTCTAGGGAATGCAATGGAATGCATGTTAGTGCATCCAGAGACAAACTCTATGGGATCTAAGGAATGTAATGGAGTGCTTGTTCGTGCATCCAGGTCCATGTAGCAAGTTTGCCAAAATTGCTACATGTATTGAGACTGCTTTAGATTCACAATTGACCTATAGGATTCCTTGAATGTTGTATGGTCACTACACCTTACTTGATTTGGTGAAAAATATAGTACTTTACGTAAAAAAAAAAAAAAATCCTACATGGTCCTAAACTTAACCACATATGGTATGTCTAGTTAGGCATGAAAACTAAACAATTATAATTGGACATACAATTATGTTGACATGCAATATTATCCAAGGTGTTGCTGGCATCCTAGAAGAATGATGATCAAGGTCAAGTCTGGAGCACCTTGAATAACTTTCTCCATTATTTCTTGACTCAATACATGTTTTACTTTATCTTCCTAGTTGTATGCAATACCTAGGAGGAAGCAACTGAAGGTTAGTGGGATGATGGATCCAAAGCTTCTTGCTTCTTGCTTCTTGTAGCATTAAAGACATTACTATATGCATCCTGTATTGTGAAGAGAAATAGTAGTCTGCAAAAATTATAATCATCCAAGGATGTACGATTAATAACATACATAGCATGTGAACAGGAATATCCGTGGACTTCAAATATGTGATAGGAACAATGTCTCTTCAATAATCCACAATATATATTCCATTGCTTGTGGTTACTTCGAATTTAGTGATAAAATAGCATAGCTCAGGATGATAGAGTTCTGGTAAATCCTAATCGCATGAATTTTAATATGTCGTATGAATTCATAATAGGAACAACACAAGAACATAGATCTAGTTTTAACGAAATATGGCATTAAACAGTAAATGAATAACCAAAAGACAAAAAAATTGATTGGAGAGTCATTATCCTTATTCTGATGCATTGTATGCTCGATCACCATGCAAGAAGATGCAGCGAAAAACTAGAGAGAGGTCTTCTAAGGGATTAAAATCACTCTCGTCAATGGAAAACGAGGGTTCTGTCAAGTTGTCCTAAACCTTCAGAGACTAACCTTATATATAGGAATCTGATTCATTATCAGTCCATAAATAATAACAGATCAGACTAACAGATTCTGCACATTTAATCCGCATCGAATAATCTGAAATCTAATAAACCTTAGTTAGATTACTTAAATGAGTTTGGTTCGTATTCATATTTATAACTTATAAAATAAGCCCTCCTAAAAGATAATATCCGGCACATGACCCAATTGTAGTATTAGAAAAGAGGAGTACTTCGACAAATTGTGTCATTCTTGTGGACAATTTCTCCCCAACTTGCCTACATATTTCTCCTAATATACACAATCATGCTGCAAATACGTGATTCACATGTGGGTTTTTAGGATTGCTTTCATGAAATCAGATCCATTTGCAAAGAGCATGTGGTATCTGTGGCTTAGAAAGAAAGCATTAGCTCATTTCTTCTCTGCATACCTAGTGATATCTCTCTTCGTGGTACAACCTCATTTTTTCTTTACACGTTGTAAATCCATTCAATGCATGCTCATGTTGTACCCCATAGCGGATAGGCTGGCGGGAGCACTGAGGGTGAGCGTTTCATCTTTTACCATCATATTGTGTCCCATAGCAACTTGGTTGCTTCTCTATCTCTACAATCAAATTCCAAATTCTTTGCCCAAGTGCACAAGAAAATAACCATAGTGTAAATTAGGTAATATCTCCTTTACTGCATAACAGTATACCAGAATTATGATCACTTATAATTGTGAACGCTAATAATTCTACATAATCAAGATATCAAGGTGCACCAAGAAGACATTCTAGACATGTGATCGCTAATATCAAATCAGCAGTATGATCAACTTCAACACGGTCATTATTATGTTGTACTAGTGTTAATGAGCTTTAATATGAGAAATACAATAAAACCTAGAAAATATTAGCATCTCATCTATTGGAGCTTTTACCAGATCAACCAACTCCTACCACCATTTAGTCTGCCTAAACCATTAGTTGCAATTGTCCAACTACAATTTATCATTCATCACCATAAAAGAATAATCTATATAAGTCCATGGATGCAATTGAGTTCCAACTAGTTTCTAAAAGCACAAGTGACTAATTCAAAAACGGAAAAGGTCTACAACCAGTTCATTTATCATCAAAGCTAGTGTATCTTCCTCGATGTTTTTACTCAGCTCAATTCTCCCTGTCATTAACTCAAGCCAGTCTAAGTTTGTTGGTCGCTGGATTTCTTGCTTAGTAAGCTCAACCGGGCTCTTACTGTCCATATGTTGCCATCTTATGATCTTCTCCTCAACCAACTCCGCCAACCTTCTTTTGCTCAAAGATTGGTATCTAACAAAGGCTTCGTAACTTTTATGACAGAAATAATCGCAGAGTGAATCCAAAGATTCTACCATGCAGTCTAAAAGAAGCTGCCCCTGTAGATTCTCCTCTCGAGCTACCATAGTAGCTACATTGCATTTTGCTCTACCTTGAATTCCATTTCTAAGTGCTTCTTGTGCTTCATCAGGGTAGTTATCCTGCTTAACTAGTTTGCCGCCAGTAATTGCAAAAAGCTTGCTGCTGTGGAGTCTGTTGATGTCAACTAAGGTTTCTGAGTCATCACTTTCTGCATTCCTTTCTTCCATTTTGGTGCAGTTCTCTGATGAGCGGCACTCCATTTCTTGCTTGAATCCTAGATTAACAGCTCATGCAAATTAAGTTATCAGGGTACCTGAATTTATGAAGGCTACATGATAGCTAAGCGATTATAAGAACAAGAGCAAAGTAGTATTATAATTATAGTTAGTTGTTATTTTAGCATTTGATGGATGCATTTACTAAGTCAAAACAAGAAGATGGTTATGAAAGCAAGAAGTTCACCTGATTGGCGATTGTGGTTCCGGCAGCAGCAACTATCACTCGAGGCTGAAGCTTCCACAGACGACACATCAGTTTCACCCTCACAAGAGATAGATTTTACACGAGTTCTAGATTTTGAATTTTCCTGAAGAAATGATGAGCCAATGATGCATCTCAGCGACAGGATTTAAATGATCTTTCCCTAAAAAACACAGATTATGGATATTCTGAATATAACTTTGTTGTCATAATAGCCATCAACAAGGAAAGAACGCTTTCATTAATATGATAAAAAAAAATAAGCAAAAAGAAAGAAAAAGTCATCAAAAGCATTCAACCGCTGAATCGAAACTTATTATCAGAGATTTGCACTTGTTTGCACTTGTTTACTCGAGAATCGAAACTTATTATCAGAGATTTGCAAAACTATGAACATTCAACCGCTGAATTTGCTTTTGTTTGGCAGTTTGTGATTGATCTGCAAACAACCATTGCACTAACTGCAAATTCTAAAGGACTAATTAAATGATGGACCTCACATTGAGTAACAACATAAGAATAACTTGCCTGAATATTTTGATTTATTTTTGCAGTCTGTTCATCAGTGAAGGTCTGGTGAGAAAAGTCAAAGTAACCAGCAGAACACAAGTAATTTTTTTCAAACGAGGAAGTTCTGCTCAGTATTGACAGTGAATTGATTCCCGGAAAATAATCATCTGTCTGAAAATTGTAGTTCTGCTCAAAATCTTGGAGATGGTAGAGTTTATCCCTTAGATCAACAAGCAGTGAATCTTTTGGAGAAGTGCCACCGATGATTTTATTAAAGCACTTGTTCTTCTCAACCATGTTCGGTTGAGATGTAGATCTTGTAACATGTCTTCTTCCTGAACTAAAAGACAGAAATTGTTTGTCTTTTTTGCTTCCATTAATATCTTCAATCGACTCGTTTCTTGTGCTACTCTGGCCCTTGGGATGGCCAACAATGGATCCTGCAAATTTTTTACGCATTGGCAACTCCTTTGTGATTCTCTTTTGGCTCAAGAAATCTCCACTAGAGAGTTCATCACGTGCAATGTGATGGTTATTGGCAGGTCTCCTTCTGGCTATCAGCTTATCCTTATCCAATTTCATGTTCCATGTTTTTGTTGCATTTCCCCTCCCTGTTCTAGTTCTTCCCATCACAAGTGTCCTATTTCCTGAACTGTTGCTTGAAGCACCAGCAATCACATTAGCCTCGCTATCTGAAGAATGATTTTGAATCCCTGATGCCAACTGATTTTTTCTTAAAGTTGCATTCTCATGAGTCCTATATCTACCGTGGCCATTTCTTGAATTGAATCTTCTTTCTCTATTGCAAACATTTGGATTTTTCTTACATCCCTGCATGACTCTCCTTCCTAAACTCTCTTCCCTCACTTCAAAATTTGATGACGACGACGACGATGATGAACCTCTATATTCATGATCAAGTTCTTCAGGACTCTTGCCACTTACTCTCAAATTCATGACTTCCACTAAACTCCCACAGTTTGCGCAAGATCCGACATGGAGATCATGACGTGAGGCCATATCTGATCCACCTGCAATTTTCACCGAGCTATCAAAGTTGGTGATGCCAAATTTAGAAGCGTTCCTGGACTGCAAACCGGGTTCCAAGATCCTTGTAGCAACCTCCCTCAACCGTGCTTTCCTTCTCCTTGGTGATTTCCTTTGGCTCTGAAACACTGAAGCCACCCTGTGCTGCTCTTCCAAACTCATTTCCAACTGGAACGCATCTTTTCTTAGAGAGCGTCGATTCTTCAATAATCTCGTGGTCTTTGGCAACGTCTTAGACTTTGAACAAACCTTTCGGCTCTCCGCTTGCTTGTGCTCATGGTGAACATTGGGCATCGATTCCAGTCCCATCAGTCGGGCTATCATGGTTGGAGCGCACATTTCCTTTACAGAGGCATCTTGGTAAGAGCATGAACCTCCACGACTCTCTTGGGAGACCTTGGGATTGATTTCACAAAGCCACTAAAGCCATGCAAAGTATCATGAGCAAAAAAAAAAATGATAACAATAAACTCAGAGTACCGGTAATTGCTTGGCAACGGCGAACTTATCTTGCCCACCAAGCCTCTTTAATGCCCTCTTTGCAGCATTAACTGAGAAAGAAGGAAAAAAACTAACACAACTACCATGAAGCATGAAAGAGAGAAAAAAGAACATGATGGAGAGTTAACCTGGAGGCAGAAGCTTCCTGGAGAATTGCTTCTTCTTCTTCCAATCAAACATATGGAGGAAGATGCCAATACATCCTCCTGTCTTCCTCGTCGCCTCCTTCTCTATGATCGCGAGGGTTGAACCTGAACAACTATCCCCCATTCTTCAAAATCTTAAAATAGTGCCTTCTTCAGTAGTTTCATTAGCGCAAGCTTGGAGAAGAGGCTTTACTTAAAAGTTTTTATTTTTATTTTTATGTTCATTTGACTGCTTCTCCATTGCTGGTAAGAATATGTGCATGACAGAGCGCGAAACTCATTGCTGGTGAAAGCTGTGTGGGATAGCGAAAAACGTAAGCCTTTTGTCTCTGCATTGGCATCTTTGTCAGGCCTGCGTCCATCTTTGTTCATGTGGCTAAGCGTATCGGCAAAAGACGGACAGTGACAAGTAATAGAAAATAGTGACTTGTGACAGGGCACATCAGTTGTGGACGCAGCAAGGAAAGGTCACTCTGGACGTGCCCTCTCTGTGCCTTGTTGTTGGATGTTTGCTGGTGTCGGTGTGTTGCTGAAGAAGACTTTGAGGGCAGATTCTCGCAGAGAAGGAAAACAAAAGTAGTGTAAAAGAATGAGCTGAGAAAAAGAACTCAAGAGAAAATACAGAGATTTTTGTTCTTTGAATTTGTTATGCCCGTTGAAAAAAAAGGAGAAAATTTTGATTGTGCTAAGTGTTGATTCTTTGGTTAAAATTCAAGTATTTTTTATTGCTCTTGGATATATGTGTAGAGTTTTAGTCCCACATTGCTAAGCTAAGAAGGTTAGAAAGGCCTTAAATATCAAGCCCTTCCAACCATGCTT
>JBBUKS010000002.1:6159920-6187894 GCA_038050645.1 Hedychium gardnerianum | reverse complement strand
TATACATTCTTGATTGTGACTTTGTCGTCAAATTATAGTTTCATTGATGCATTTGTTGACATCTTCAAATCTAAGAGCTCTTCCGTTCCGCTTCCACTTGCAAACTTTTAGAGCATCCTAAGCAATGTGCGGTAGAATTTGGCTGTTTGTTGTCAAGTACTTTTCGTTGTTTTCGAACCCCGCGAATAGCCTCTTGCTCAAAGTTAAACATGCGGTCAAAGGGCGTTGGACTTGTCCCAGTGTAGTTCATTCGATGCTTAAGTAAAATTTAGAGAAGAATGAAAGTATTGTGGAATTAAAGACGTGATTTAGCGAGATAATCATACTTCGTCCTTTGATTATCATCCCTCATTTATAATCGACCTCCAATATTGATGGCTTTTTCGTAATTAAGGATGCAAACGTATCGAATCGAACTTAATAATATGAAAATATATTGATATTTAAGTTTGAATTTGAAAAATATATATATAATTCGAAATTCAAAAATGTAAATAATTTTGATTTGAGTTTGATTTTAATTATTTGAATCTTAATTCGAGTATATTTGAATTATAATTTAAAATAACTTAAATTTGAATGATGGAATCTTTTAATTTAGAAATAGTATTTGGCTCAATTTCCGGACTATGATTTTTATGGATCCAATTAAATCTCTGCTGGATCTGGTGAGCAAGGACCTACGTCCAAAGTCAACGCTCACGCAGCTGGATCATGCCTACAAAATCGAAAAAAAACAAACCAAGAAGCAGAGGATTTGACTGTTCGAGAGCGCGGTCGACGCCGGATTCCACTTCCCAGTGCACCAGAAACGGCGAAAACGACGGCAAGAGATCGAATCCCCATTGACTTCATGTTTCCGAGGTCCACGCATTGGCTTAATCCAGCAGATTTCTAGCCGAAGACCGCTCCCAATTATTTTACGTCGAGCTACGGCCGGCGTTCATTGAGGCGGCGGCGCTCGACCGAGAACAACGGGAAGCGAGGAGGAAATGAAGCCGCCCTGCCACCAATCGATCCCCTTCCGATCCGAGCTCAAGATCCTCATCCCGGTGCTGTCAATCAACCTGTTGTCCATATTCGTCTTCCCCAGCTTTGGCGGCAAGGTTGGTACCAGATCATCGCCGGCCGCGGTGATCGGGTATTAACAAATCCAACCCTCTAACGCCCCAACAATATAACTCGTATCACTTTTGCCGCTCACATGGAGGCAAAAGGCGAATGATGATACTATGAGGCATGACTCCTCATAAATCTCATGTATTTGAAACATTAGGTTTTCCCTCCATTTTGTCTGTGGCACATTCGATTCAAGCCTAGTCAAATGAATTCCATGATACAAACATCGATTTTAAGTTTCGAGTTAATTGACAATGTTTTGCTAAGCACCGGCTGTTGTCCGAATGCGAGATTTACAGGGTCGGAGTTCTCTCGGCTGCTCCGGAGATCACAGTGAGCAAATTGTTTCCAAATGGGTCGCTAAGATGCTTGGCGAGGTTCTCCACTGGTCCTTCCCCTGTGACATAGGCCTGCACGAAGAAACCGAGCATCGCAAACATGGCTAGCCGACCGTTCTTTATCTCCTTCACCTTGAGAATCGCAGCTTGGTCTGGATCATTAGCGAGCCCGAGGGGATCAAATGGACCTCCCGGATGCAGCTTATCCTCCAAATCCTACAACAGTTCGGGGGCCGAATCATTAAACTTCATCCATAAACCTGAAACTAGAAGGGAGGTATCGAATTTTTCTCGCTTTACTTACGAGTCCATTGGTAATTCTGTAGTATTCAGCACCCCCAACAAGCACAACCTCAGCGATGACAGCCAAAGCGAGATTGATCGGAATGTTTTTACCGAAGTAGTTCAATGTATTTCCATCCAAAAGAAGAGCACCAGTCTGCAAACACATCGAAGGGCGACAAGTTACAACAATACTAATCGCAACACCGAACATTTACCATAAGAAAGGTTTATAAGCTTAGATGAATTCTCTCATCTAAGCGGGAAAGAACTCAAAAATGTGGTCAAATAGGTACACGAGATTGTGTTCATTGCATAGGATCCGACGATTCGATCGAGGAGTAAATAGACCATGAGTTATCAAACACTACCTTGAACCAGACAGCCTCAGGGCCACAATTTGCACCATATTTGTTGAAAACCTCAGGGATGATGAACCCTGCCGCGCCGAGCATAGCCCACCTCGCATGGATGAGCTCATAAGCTTGATATCTGCACACCATTTGAAACTTTTAGGGCAAATGAAATCGAGCAACTTCTCGGTAAGTCCTGTTTTTGATAGACAACAATCGAGAATTAAAAGAGTGCCCCTTTTTTTGCTGCTTAATTCCAAGGGGTGAATACCCCCGCAGTCAGACCGACCGAGAACAAAGAGGTATTTTGGGCAAATGAAATCAAGAATCTTCTCCGTAAACCCTATAATCAAAACTAAAAGAAACTTGGCAAAAAAAATTAAAAGAGTGTTCTTTTTTATTCATATAGTCAAAAGAGCATTTCCCTTTCGAAAATTATCAAAACAACGCCCCACCCATAATTTGATATCGTAAATACCCCTTTGTGCTCCACCTTAGAGCGGCTTTCCGCAAAGCAGCTCCAAGGGTTATTAAGTTGTTGGTTCGTATTCTTGCAGTGAGACCGATCGAGAATAAAGAGATATTTTGGATATGAAATAAAAGATGAAGCGCCCGCCCTTTTAATAAATTTTGAAAGAGGGACGCCCTTTTGATGATATGAATAACAAGAAAACCCTTTTGAGCAAGCAAATCCGTGACATACTTGGCGAAGTTTTCTGGCTTCTTGCTCAGCCCAAAAGGATCATAGCCATAGCTGCAAGGAGACCAGATGAGAAATTAATTACAAGATATCAGATTTAGTCAACAAGATCTCCTTCATTCAAACACCAAATCATCGAAGGAAGGATTGAACTTACTCTCCGGGGACTTCCCCGGTGAGATACTCTGGGACATCCGACCGGTCCAGGAGCCCCTCCGGCAAGAAAATCCTCCGGTCGGGACCTGAAACATAGGCCACCGGCCGAAAGAGAAGTACTTCAATACCATTTTTCACTGCGTAATTCTATCGAACGACTTGCGAGCATTAGTTGGGAAGGGAGAACCGACTCACCGTACCACTTGGCGAGCTCCTCGCTCGCCGGAGAAGCTGCAACCGCCTTCGCCTTGGCGGCGGCGGACTTCTTGGAGAAAAGCGCCACGACCTTGGAGGAACCCCCGGCCGGCGTCGCGGGGGCTGCTCGAGGCGCGACGGCGACGTTGAGGCGGGTCCCGAGGATGTCGGAGGCCCGGAGGGCGGCCGGAGCGGTGGCTGCGGCGACGGATGCCATGGCTGTCGGAGGAAGGAAGGCAGAGAGCGGCGCTAAATGGTGGGAACGTGGATGTGGTGGGGCCGACCCGGATCAGGTTCGAGCGCTGTTATTGGCTGTGGTTCTGGCATTGTGATATTTTGCCCGAAGTTGATTGGACAGGTTGTGGTGACGTAGCAGATAATGATCTTGCCGAGGGCTAATCCTAGCCACTGATTTATCTCGGGGACAGATGGGTTTCCGGGACAGATGGGTTTTCAACTCGTTTTATGGTGTTTTGTTCGGATGATAATAATAAGAAGAAGAAGAAGAAAAAAGTAAATTATTTTAATTTAATTTTGATCAAAATTTATTATAATATTAAATTATTTTAATTAACATAAAATAATTTTAATCAAATTAAAATAATTGTAATCAAATTAAAATAATTATAATCAATATTAAAATACTTGTAACTAACTAAAGTTGAAATAATTTGACCAAGGTTGTTTAAAATAATTTTGCCGGCTTTTACTGAATGATAACTTTTCAAAATATCTAAATCATAAATCATGTATTATATTTTTAAAATTATTAAATTATGTATCTAATTTTATTTCACTTCGCTAAATATATTATATTAAATTGATATTCGAAGATATTTATATAATTAAGAGAATTAAATAAATACGGAAGATCTAAATATCATATTATTCCGAATTTTCTAGGTCTATCAGTCGATTTCGATCGATTTCAACCGACATAAAATCAGGTTCTATGTGTTCATCTAGTTCTCTTGATTATATAAATATCCTCAAACATTAATTTGACATAATATATTAAGCACAATAAATTTTTGAACACAAATTAAATTTTTCGAATATATTCGTGTTTAAAAAATTATTACTCTTAATATAGTGGGTCAAATTAATATTTGAGGACATTTATATAATTAGGACAATTAAATAAACACATAGAACATGATTTCATGTCATTCTGAGCTCTTTAGGTTCATCAGTTGATTTCAACCGAAACCGACTGATGGAACTAGAGAGCTCGGAATGATATGAAATCAGGTTCTATGTGTTTGTCTAGTTCACCTGATTATATAAATGCTCTCAAATATCAATTTGACATAATTTATTGAGTGCAGTGATTTTTTGAACACGAATTAGATTTTCGGGATATATTCGTGTTCAAAAAATCATTGCTCTCAATATAGTTAGTCAAATTGATGTTTGAGGGTATTTATATAATCAAGAGAACTATACAAATACATAAGACCTAATTTCATGTCATTTCGAGCTCTTCAGGTCCATTAGTCGATTTTGGCCAAAATCAATCGAAACCAGCTAATAGACCTAGAGAACTCAGAATGACATAAAACTAGGTCATATGTGTTCGTCTAGTTCTTCTTATTATATAAATGCCCTTAAACATCAATTTGACTCACTATATTGAGAACAATGATTTTTTTAAAATATGAATTAGATTTTTCGAACACATTTGTGTTCAAAAATTTATTGCTCTCAATATAGTGGGTCAAATTAATATTTAAGGGTATTTATATAATCAGAAGAACTAACTAGGTTCATCAATCGATTTTGGTCGAAATCGATTGAAATCGGCTGATAGACTTAGAGAGCTCGAAATGATACAAAACTTATATTCTATGTACTCGTCTAGTTCTCCTGATTAAATAAATATCCTCAGACATCAATTTAGCATAATATATTAAGTACAATAATCATTTGAACCTGAATCAATCATTTTTAAAAAATAATAATTGATTAGGGTTTGTTCCTACTGTCGCAGTCAACTACGAGTGTTCTCAGTTAATTGATTAGGGTCTATTCTTACTGTTGCAATCGACTACAGGAGTTCCTTGGCAAAACCACTCCGATGCCATGGTGTTTCGATAGTAGAGGAAAATTAATAAATACAAGAGGTAGCATTAGAGAGATCCCCTCCTTAGATCCCCCTTTTCGGAGCATATACCTGGTCTTTTATAAACGTGATTATACCCATAGACATCATGGGAGATGGAGAAGAGATCACAGGGGAGTGGGAATCATGCCCTTTGATTGAACCTAGTTAATGGAACTCGACCAGACCGGAGGGCTTTGGTCAAGTTGGCTCGGCGGTTAACAAGCTACATAGAGTCTATGTTGACCAAGTCTCAAGTCGGGTGACATGGCTGTCATGTTGACCAAGTTAAGAGTCCATCACGTGAACTCTTACTTACCTCCACATCAACCTTATTAATCGCTAAAGTATATAACCGTTACATTATGGCCCTAAGACACTAAAACCTTGTAATAAAATGTTGAACCAGATAACATCGAACCTGAGACGATCGATCCGACCCTACAAAAAATTTTCACCGACCTTCAAGATAAATCAAAAAACACTCGCGACGGATAACCCAGAAACCCAACATCCCGTGATTGCACGTCTCATTTTTAAAAAAAAATCTACAAATACACTATTACTAAAATCAAACCGTAAATATCTAAATGATAATTTAACATCCTTTCACCGCACCCGGATGCACTAAAACCTTATAATAGTATACTAAGGGTGATGTTCTTTTGATATCTTTTCAAAATAGAGCAACCTTTTATGAAAAAAAAAATGTTGATTAATATTGACTTAAATTAAATAAGATTAGTCCGTACATATGTTACAAGGAAAGTAACTCGAGTAATAAAAAAGAAGTGTAGAGTTATTTTGATGATTAATAGATGACCTTTAAATGATTTCAATATAGAGATGTGGTCTTTTGATTTTTGTCCAACTCAAATAGTAAATTGTGAGAGTTGAACAAATTCGTTAGAGATATGCATACATTTGTTTTTATTAGAGGTATACAACGAAAATAAATAAAACATCAACTATTAGATCTTCCAAAGTGCCATCATCCGATTGATAAAATTTCATGTGAATGCAAGCAAGAACTCAAAGCATCGTCGAATGCAAGAACTCAAAGCATCTATCTCGAACAGTTATACCCTTTCGAAACCGTTCATCTTCATCATCTCTAGTTCGAGACGTAGGGAGTTTATGTATTACTTAAAGCGATCAGTAACTGGAGGCCATCCTCGTCGGCGAGAGAAACAAGTCTAGCTCATCGGAATCAGCTCCTGAAAGAACAAGATCAGTTGCATGAATGAGGCATCCAATAAATGTATGTTCTTGACTGAATGGAGTGTGAAGATCCTATTGCTCTTATGAAGATCAAAATTGAAGCAATTTGTTTTTGAAACCTTCTATCATCATTGTGAACATATTAAGTAACACAAAATCAACTACAAAAACACAAGAAGTTTATCGTAAGTTTACATTATACTCGTGGTTAGAACTTTTAGGGGCACCACTGTAACAGAAGACCACACTGATTAGTGGTTAGCACTTAATGGACTTTATGCTCATAGTCGCAGGGCTCCTAGGGTGAATCGTTACATTGTTGGTTTCATGCAATGCATTTCCATAGCAAATTGTGTCGGTCGAGACATGGCATTTTTATCTAGTTTCATTTCATCATTTGCATTGATTTTCATAATGCATTATTTATGAATGCTTGCTTTTATTGAGCCTTATTGTATGCCTATATCCATCATCCATGCCGCCCTTTTTTGTCTGTTTTGTAGATTTGTGCTCCCTCTTCTTATGTTGCCTATAGTTTCTAGTTGCATATTAAGTTGGTTATACCAAATCTTCATGGAAGAAACAAAACAAGTGAGGAGGTTATGTGTGGTAGATACGATGGATAGGTGTCGATGGACAATTAAAGGCCTACAACCTCTTACGCGGGAATAAGAATTCGAACACATCGTTAATGAATCTATTGATAAAGGCACTCTCTCAATGAGTTTTATAACTTCCCTGCCATCATATAGGAGTATGGGTGCCCTAATACCATTTGCACAACATGAGGTTGATATCTTAATTGACGATCTCATTGATAAAGTCTAGAAGATATGTACCTTGAGAATATACTAAGTCATAGTTTAATTTGTAGTTCATGAACTACAAATACTAAACGATCATGCTTAAATAGTCCAACTCTTAAAATAAAGAGAATAGTAATTAAATATAGACTTAGCTAATTTACTATGATCATAAATAAGATTGAGTTAACAGCATATACTTTAAGATTATGCCTCTTTATTCAACAATAAACTTCGAAGTGTAAGAGAATGGGAGGGAGCAAGATTGAGTTAAAAAGTAATCGAAATTAAGACATCTTATCTGAAGGTATAGGCAAATAAATAAGAATTAGGAATTAAAATTACTAATATTTCTTCCACTACTTACCAAATAACACCACCATGATATTTGATCCTAATTGTATAAATTTATTTTTCTCGGTCATTTGAACCCTTCAAAATATAGTGATCAAGCAAGATTTCAGCTTGGCATCAGTAATAAATAAGGAAACATGCATGTACAAAATCCAAAATAATCGAAAATTTACAACTACTTAAGGTTAAGTAGATGCGAGGAATAAGAGGAAAGATACATAGAAGAGCTAAAGAGTTTCTTAGATACAAAATAACTTCATCATAAGATCACTTGGTAGAGTATTTTTTTCCCTAGTAGAACAGAAATTACACATAAATAAAGACAGCAATAATTTAATATAGTTCGACATATGTCTCTACGTCTATAGAGAGAACTGAAGTCTATATAATTGAGAAAAAATACAATAAAACATTGGACAAGTTAATATCCACACTTTACCCCTCTCAATCTACCCTGCACTTCCGTTTCAATCATGATGGAGAAAAGATAGAAACCCTCATCTCTATCACTTACTAGACACTAAAAGGTCTCTATGAGACGAAAATCATATTCTCTATGATCAATATGATATTTCACAACCACCAACCATTCTCCAAGGACTGTGAGAAATTCACAGTCATCAAATTTCAGCCGCTGCCACGTAAACATAATTGTAAAATGCTCTAAAATAGGACATCATGAAATTTAGTTGTTGCAGCATCTTGCCAATATTGAACCCAAAAATCTCTATCTTAATGAGATGCTACCCTACGCTACATTTGATACTCCAAAATGATCCTAATCTTCTGTCATCACTACACACGCCAAGTCATATAATCCACTGCCTTGGCTCTACCTTAGCCGAGTATGTTCAAACTTATCTAGTCGATGACACTACTTGACCACAAAGAGGTAGAGGTCCACAAGATTGCTCGTAGATAACTAACAAACCTTCTCTTTCATCTCTCTTGTGTCTTGAAATGCACTATGTGACTTGAGCATTCTACCCATGTTGCACATCTTATGAATCATTCTAAGATACCACGTCTTTTTTATAACAAGTTGTCATATGGATCTATTTACCATGAGCCACCCTCCGAACTTTACTAATGGCTCTATAGTGGAATTTGGAGTCTCTCTATACCGACTCTCTAAGCCTCTACCTCCTAATCATCTCCCGAACACAAAATCTTATAGAGCCAACATATATCGCACAAGTACAGGGAATAGAAGAAACATTCTTTTGCTCTAAAAAAACAAGAGTAATGTCTTCTTCCTCACTATCTGCACTTTGCTCTGAGTCATTGTCTTCTTCGCATGGCAGCTCCCTAGATGTGACTATGATTTGCTCCTATGGCATTAAACATCCGTTGGAAATTTATATCTGAATCTAAATTTGTACTACTAAGATCCTTACACGTGCAATTGTACCTTCCTACCCCTGCTCTATATAACTAGTGCATTCTCACTTGATTTGTAAATCTCCTATCCTCTTTAACCCACCTAGAGTCTCCATAAAATTATCAAATGAAACAGGAAGCATATAAGAAACTCTATACGAGAGAGAAGTACATGGGAGTCAAATGAATTGATGTCCAAACCTTGCTCAATATCCCTAGAATCTATCCATACTCCAAGCTGAAAACCGAAGAAAAAGTGAAACCTCACCTCTAGTAGCACTTGAACACCAAAAGCTCCCACAGAAAAAAGTTCTTCTCTATAGGCAATCTTCCAATGTTTTGTAAGGCATCTCCTAAGATCTATAACACTCTGTAGAAATTTATGATTGCTGTGAAATTCCAGCCATCACCATAAAAAAACTTCTGTAGACACACTAAATAAGATATCTCAGTATCCTAGGTTGGTTGGGCTCTGCATGCCCACAATGCTAAGCTTGCACCTGCCTGTTACTTGCCACTGCAGCACCATGTCCGTGCCACCCGAACAAACAGCACATTATTTCTATTAGTTTACCCCCATTAAACCATTAAAGCCAGTTTAATAGTGCAAATTAACATTAAAAAGACCCATAGTAACAATTCTACAAAATATAATAGCAAACCATCTTATCAGATGACATTGACGCAACTTCAAGTAACTCATACCTGAAATTTGACATTCAGAGAGCCACAAGTCAATATTTTGAATGATTTGTTGTCTCACTTTCTGCACTGCTTCAGGTGATGTGCACTTGTCGGCATTGCCTATGGAAACATCATAACATTTATCTTAACTGAATTATTTAACTAATAGGGTGGTTAGGTAAATCTGTCATTAACTATTCGTGTAATTGAAGCTAATTGGCTCGAGTCAGACAGTAATTTACAAGAAACCAGCTATACCTTCAATATTCAAAGGTGACTGAGGGCAACCTCTGAAATCACTGCCATGCCCACAGTTATGGCATTTGATTAAGTAGGAAGGCACTGTAACAAAGATGAAACTAATATTACCAAGCACTTGTGCTAAATAGAATGAACTTTTGAAGTTATTGCTCAGCTTGCTGATAATTTTAGTCTTTAGGAATGCCCATGCGATTAGGTACACTAAGAAGTGATCCAGAAACAATCTGATTCTCCACTAGTGAGCACAAGATAATGAGCAATGATTAAGATGAGCATTCACTTTTGCTTCATATTTTATACATACTAGAGAGTTATATTATTTATTTGTTTTCAATGAAATTTTATAAAAGATTGATCTTAAGAAATTAAAGATGGAAACAAATTTAGAACAACAAAACATTTAGTAAGAGAAAATAGCACTGTAATAAACATTTTCCTTGGAAGAGGGCAAAAGAGTTAAATAAAATGCAATGTCTTACAATCTTCTGATGACTTTTGCTTAGATGCATGACGCCAGGGATCCTGTGAGCCGTTCGTGAAGACTATCTTCGAACCTAATTTCAAATAGAATCCTCAGTTTTCCCATGCACTGATAGACGCAATTTTTCTGATTGTTAATGGGTGAATTACAGCCTCAACATGTTTTATAGTCATCTTATTGCAACTATGCAAGCAAGGTACCATCTAAAAGCACTAATTAATGGGCATCAACTTCTCTCTGAGTGCAACAATATTGATCACTGTGTGCTCAAACAAGTGATATATGTGAATTGTAGATGCAGTTCATATTTATCAAGGAAAAGATATTTTTTATTGCAACACTTAAACATAGGTTGAAGAGCCATAAAATAAATAAATTCATGTCAACTATAGCAGGTAATGGATCTGGAATATATTATTTTATTTTTCTTTATTTTTTCAATTAAACTTCATCTACTTTACCTGAGTCTTAATTAGATAAGTTATTGTAAAAATCTATTGACAAGGCTTTCAATTTATTGTTCCATTATATTTATCTTGTGTATGATTAAATTTATAAAAGTAGATGATATTATGAAGTACCTCATGGATCAAGATCCTCATGAGGATGGAGCAAAGCAACCTAGAACCACTACGGTCCCCCATTCAAAGAAATTCTCAGCAACAACCACCTAATGGTTTGTACCCACTTGACACATCTCTACTATTGTAACACGGAAAATTATTGATCATGGTAATTTTGTCTTAAGAACAAAAATATAGTTTGTAATTTTGAAACAAGACTAACCACTCACAATATTCCTAACCATTATACAACCATACTGTTGGAAAAATATCAATATATAAGCATACCAGCAATTCTTGTGCCTCCATAATATATATTGGTTATTTCCACGTCAGGGTAGACTCCTTCTCCAAAAACATTTTTGCAAAGGTCCAAATGGTACCTATATTTTCTCAACAGAAGCCTATCAATATAGTTCAATAACAAAAATGATAGCAAAACAACAACAAAAAATTATGATGGAAAACTAGTGCATTTTGAAGGAAACAAAATAAAATAAATGAAAAGCACTACGTTAAAGTACGAGGGTCTCATGATAGCAAAGATAAGCTCAGAAAACTCTGTCCAGAACCTATTACAGTCCATGCTCAGCTGCTACGATATCAGACCTGTATCAAATGATCCCAACATTCCAATCAACCGGATTGTCTGATGCATGGAACTTGTCCTCATTGTCATCCCCAGAAAAACTAAGAATAAGTTAGATGCAAGTTTGAATTGAGTAGAATATGAATGATAGTCACTCTAGTTTCTTCACTTCTTTAGCTGCACTAACCACTCTGGTGGCAAACTATTGTGCATCAGCCCCCACCAATAAGGTGTATCCCATATGACAAACACATTTTATTTACCACGATACTGTAACTCTTTTAATACTCTGATATAGTCTTACAAACAGAGATATTTGGTCTGTTTAATTGAAAAGGAGCTGAATTATTATTAAATAATAAATCAACAGTTTAATCACCATACCAGTTCAAACAAGGAGAAGAATACAATCTAATGCTTCTAATTTTTATTTTCACTTCTGCAGATTCCATTTTAGTTGTAAAGTAAGAGTTTACTTAGGCTTGGTGATGCTTTAGTGAAACCTTGAGTTTTTATGGATGGTTACCATGGTAAATCTCTTGAATCTCCTCTTGTGAAATTCATTCAGCTTGAAATCCTGTCTTTGCCATATTCATTATTTCAAACCATACCACCCATGTTGATGCTAACTATACCAATTCTTACAACCTTTGTATCATGTGTATTGGATGATACAGGATGGTATCATGCACAATACCAAGCAAATAGCTAGGAAACTAACTGGTGTTGGATATATTTTCAATAGCAAAAACATCTTATTTAGTCCTTTTTGGATGTTGGAAGTTGTTTTGAGCTTCAATAAGATTCTCACTGTTCACTCATATTCAGCTCATATTCTCCTCTTTAAAATTCCAAGCATTTCAAATTATGCTGGGAAATGTAAGCTACAGATGTTCTTTGACTAGTAGTACATAAATAGATGTTTCACTAGGATGAGTGATCGCTGAGGATAAGCCTACAAGCAGTAAGTTAACCGGCATTTCATGAATCGTCAGTCCTGTCTCTATGAAATTATGAATAACTCATTTAATTGATTATTACCCTTCTCCTATTAGCCTGACTTCACAACATGAAGTTGATCCAACCCTTAATTGCTTATGGCAAAAGACACAACACTGTTAACTAAGAACTTAAGACTAAATTCAAATTCCAGAAGTGAGATACAATCATTAAACAGCTGTATTTGCAACTGGATGCTAGTGATGCCAAAATTTGCAGGTGTCCACCTTTTCCAGAATAGTGTTCTTGGATAGAGAACAATGATAAAACAAGATAACTTTACCTCACATGCTCTGGAATTGGATCAATAAACAAATTTGTGAGATTTCTCAACCGGAGGCATTTTAACTCCATTTTATATATGGGACTGACTGACTGAGAATCCTTGTCGTGACATAGGACTGCAAGCACTTCTAAGATCATTCAATGGAAAAATACCTTGTATCTATATTTGGTGAACGAACACTATCATTCTTTGGTGCCACTTGAAAATATGCAACCTCAGTACAGACTTGAAACCACCATAATCTGTCAGCTATGAAACAAAACATTATCTTTAATAGATGAATGAGTAAGCAAGAGATTTGGACATTGTCATGAAATGCAAATTCAAAGTAGCTTTTGTCCATTGCCTAAACAAGGAAGACCAAGAAGCGCAAAAGGGTTGGGCATACCACTATTTTCACCAGGAGTTGTATTCTTCAAATACTGTTGATCATAAGTTTCAATCGATGAACCAAATTTTCCAATATAATAATCTTTCACATATTCAGCATATGCTTCCTGAAAGCAGCAAATCATGTTAGTCTAGTTGAAAATTTTGACATAATTCAGGATCAGATAATGCATAAATATTTATATGTTTGTGCTTCTTATGAAGTAAATCTTTCCTTAGAAATTCACTAATAATTGCATGATTCTTAATGTTGCTTTCCAAGCAGACTTCTTAGACTTTCTTACAACCGCAAAGACATGTTCAGCCTAGTAAGTACAAAATAGAGGAATTTCCTCAAAATTCTTAGACTAGGAGAATATTTCGTAGATCAACATTAAGTCTCTATCATTTTACATTAATATTGAATACATTCACTAGTCATATTCAAAACATACCTTGAAAATAAATTGTACCAATCAATGAGTGTTAATGAATAACTTGAATTATGGGTAAAAAAAAAATCATAAGGATTTAAAAGGATCTAGCGCTAAATAGATGAAATATAATTTCAGAAATAAAAAAGAATTAACAAAATAGTTAAAATGGATAGGCGCGAATCTTAAGCAAGAGTTTTATACAGTTGTCAAACTTGGCCAGTCATTATATAGTTTGGTCAAGTTTGATTGGATCAGCAATACCAAATCCAATTTTGTCCAATATCTCAAACATCTGTTCGAGCATCACTGTAAAACTGTAGAGACAGTTGGAAATCACAAAGATCTTAACAAATCGAGTGAAGATTAGGAAGAATCAAATATTTTATTTCATAATCATTCAATTTCTCACCCATCCCATTATAAATCTATGAGGATAAGAACCTAGGAAATTAGACGAATGGAAACAAGGCTCTACTGCAATCCTTGCAGGAGCCACTAATCCATTTGCCAATCAAACTTACAGGGGAATCAAACAAATGGACGCATGAAAATGTTTGGGTAAGCTACCATGAAGGTGGGTTACAGCTAATGGGTGAGTTGTGCCTACTTTATTTTTGTAGTGGTAGAAATGCTGGTGATTAAATTCATTAACGAATCAAAATGAACACGACCAAAAAGAACTGAATGGCCAACTAGAAGATATAATAGTAAAAAACAAATTTGATATTGTTGTTTCTGGAAACTATTGTGGTGATTAACAAATTCGAAGGACATAATAAAAAAACAGATAATTAATTATAAAATGAGTATCATAGAAAGGATTAATTTGAAATAATATCATATAAAAGAATAATTTGATTATACACGTTATCGTTAATCGGATTCTATGCTCGATGGTCGTAATAGGTTTGACCTATCCTTACCCAAAATCAAGGTAGGAACTAGGAAGATTTATTTATGTTTGTCTTGTTGGCTGCGTACAATAGACCCTTCCCCAGGACCCCATATTGGCGGGAACTTCGTGCACCGGGCTGCCCTTTACTGTTGCTCCAATACAAATGAATGACAACATACTGTCAAGCCCCAATTGAACCTTCATCAATGTTTTTGCTTCTTATTGGCAAATTGTCTCCCCCTTTAAGTTGAAGCAAAATTGTTTGCTACCTCTAAAGATCCTCATCCTTAGCTCATTAAAGTGGAATCATCCGCTACTGCTGAAAGCTTAGATCGAACTTTTTTGTCAAGGACTGCAAGAATGCATTTTATTCTTTCACATGTGAAGTTGGTTCAATATGTGTTAACCATTGTTTGAAATCTCGTAACGTGTCAGGCAGCACAACAAATTGTTCCAATAAATTACCATTCGATACTATTCAACACACAATTCTCCCGTGTCGCTATATCAATCATCAAGTATTGTGTGATAACAACATTTGACACCCCCTTGGCATGCTACAACACACAATTCTCCTGTGTATATTATTTACAGATGATATTGTTTTGGTAGATGAGACACGGAGTAAATGTTAAACTAGAATCTTGGTGGGAAACACTAGAAGTGGAAGGTTTTAGACTTAGTAGAATAAAGACAAAATATATGAAATTTAAGTTTAACAATATTAGAAGTAATGAGACAATTGTTAAGTTAGGAGATAACGAATTGTGTGGAACTGAGAGCGTATTTATGATCATTTTTGCAAAACGATGGAGGGATTGAGAGAGATGTCTTACATAGAATACAAGCAGGATAGTTGAAATGGAGAAGAGCGTCGGGTGTTTTATGTGATCGTAAAGTACCTCTTAAACTTAAAGGAAAGTTCTACAAAACGAAAGTTAGACTTGCTATGTTATACGGAGCTGAATGTTGGGCTATGACTCGAGCACGTGAGCAGAAGATGAGAGTTGCAGAGATGAGGATGTTAAGGTGGATGTGTGGACATACGAGGATGGACAAAATAAGAAATGAGAACATTAGAGAGAAAGTCGGAGTAGCATCTATTGAGGAAAAATTTTGAAAGACACATTTGAGATGGTACGAGCATGTAGTTAGACGATCAATAAATGCTTCAGTTAGGCGATGTGAAACTATGACAAATACACACATCAAACGAGAAAGAGGAAGACCAAAAAAGACTTGGTTAATAATAATAAAATAAGATAAAATTTATTTAAGTATAGATGATGATATAGTAGGGGATAGAGCCCAATGACGTAAAAGAATCCATATAGCCGATCCCACATAGTGGGATAAGTCTTGGTTGTTGTTGTTGTTGTATTTGATTCATGATATAACTTAGTTGTAATTTGTGTTCTATGTTGCAGAATTCTAATTTGAAGTAGACTCTCGAAAGTGAGGACATTCAGTTTGATCTACACATCAGGCGGGTATTTCTTACTTGACTCCTTTAGTAGATATTGATCTTAGTACGTGGTATGATTTCATTGATATAGTATCTGTGATTACCTTTATTTTGTTCATATACTACATGATGCTTGACACTTGTATGCTTGATCTTTGAGTTGATCAGTTTATATCCATGTAGTCTCTTTTGTTTCATATCTTGTAGTGTGTATACGTGTGTAGTGTGCACGATAGAAACATGCTTATATGTTGTGTAATCATGTAGTTGTTAAACATGCGTGTGGTGTGTATTTATGTTCATATGTTAGTTCCCTGTATACTCATGTCATGTAGTTGTTAGACATGCGTGTGGTGTGTATTTATGTTCATATGTTAGTTCTCTGTATACTCATGTCATGTAGTTGTAAATACGTGGGTGACGTGTATTTTAGGTGATATGACATGTTACTGGTTATAGCTCATCTCTGATTGGTAGTTATAAACACGTGTGTGACGTGTATTATAATTGATTTGTCTTCATTGCATAGATATGCATATACGAGGATGGGAATATGTGTATCCTACTCGTCATGTTGTTGCATGCAAGCTATCAATTACATCTCCCTTTGGGTGTGAGAGCATCGTAGTCGTGCTATTACTTGTCTATTGTTTGATTGTATACATCATGTCCGTGGATGAGGCATATCTCTTTCAGATAGTGATTGTTATACTTTGGGTTGCCCACGAGACCTTTACCATGGTAGAGCGTTTCTCACACAGCCCGTAGTTAGATAGCTACCTCTTGTCTGCCCACAAGACTCGTACCGTGGTAGAGCGTTTCTCATGCAGTCCATAGCTAGATAGCTAGATGTCTTGGTCATTTGTATTTCTTGTGATGGAGCATTGCTTTCACATATGTTGATTTATTACTGCTACTTGCACTGATACATACATATGAGATGTTATACTCATGTTGATTATACTTGACATTACTCATGGTATTATTTGCAGCCGAGTAGGCTGATTATGTGGTAGTTGCATACTTATGTTATCTTCAAATGGTGAGTATTTTCCTTTGAGACTGTATACCTTTAAATCTCTTTACACTTGTATAGATCATGCACTATCTTCTCATATCCGCTGAGTATGCTTTTGACCTCACTACGCTTTCTTTCCATTTTATTTTTAGGTTAGCAGGTAGTTGTTGAGTTGTCACTTGGAGGATCTTGCCCGCACTGTCCCGTTCACATCGAGAGTTATTTTCTGCCTTTTGCTTTGGTTTGCTTTATTTTCGCATTCTGGTTATTGCACTTGTGTCATAATAATTGACATGTACTTGGACTTTGGTTATGTTGGGTTTTACTCTCGTCTTGTTATTTGGTGTTGTTTAGTTGTGCCGGCACACAGTTGTGTTTTTGGATTTCATGTTTGGGGTGGACCCCTTTTTATTCCTTACTCAGGTTGATTCTTATTACCTATCCTGTGTGGTTGTGTTTGATTTGAGTTTTGTGGACTCATATCATGTTGTATCTAAGATTATCACAAGGGGTACTGTCTGTATCATCGGGCAAGTACACCTCCAGGGCGTGACAATTTATTGGTACAAGAGCCACAGGTTGTGAAAGCTTATTTTCATGTTTTGGATATCATGATTTATTTTCTCGATATGACTTTTTGAGTTTTGGGACAAAGCAGCGATAGGACATCTCCTGCTATAGGATATAAGTTGTATAACAGATAACCTATACTTCTGTTAGTACTTACCTAGATGTTTGTAATATGATGACTTGTGGTGAGTCAGTTACTGTTCGTGGTCATGGTTCGGGACGACCATGAAGATGACTCATAGTGTCGATAGGACCTAAGCTTGATGCCAGAGAGGGAAACTTTTCTAGGGTTCCAACTAATATTGAGTAAGATAGTGAAAGTCAGGCCCATCAAGCCCCTATGGGAGATCAGGGAGAACAGTCTCAGTCTCAGTCTCAGGAAATACCTCCAACTATACCAACCCAGACATCTACAAGCTGGTTGATAGATAGAGCTTGTATACCAGTGTTGTCTCGTTCAATTAAGGACAGGTTTACTCCATGTTATGGAGATTCAGACACTTGGGTTACTCGTACTTGGTTAGATAGCCTGGGAGGCACATTCCAGTACATGAAATGCACATGAGCTTAGTGCAGCTAGAGTTTGCAATATAGATTAAATGTGATGACAATAAAGCTGAGATAATTACATTGTTCACTTTATGGTATCCTCATAAAATATTCAAGGGAACAATAAAGTAGAATGACTTGTAGTGTGCAATGGTGGATAAAGCCGAGAATATTAAGTTCACCATGGAGTACCATCTTGAAATATTTATTAGATAGAGCAACAATTGGAGTTAGCAATTAAGATACGTTCGAGGATGTCTCCAATGTCCAAGATCAGGGATATGCATGATTCTTGCTCTAGTAGAGGTGTCAATAGTGAACTATCTTGCATGTGAGAGGATTATAAAATGGAGTTTAGTAAACCCTGATGTGTTGCAGTCATAGTTAATAGGTGCACTAGTAAAGTGTGTGCACTGGCTGTTGCCTAATTATTGGTGTCGTTTGGAGGATGTTTACAAGCTGGCGTAGAGCTCAACTCAATATGTAGCAGGATGTTTGAACTGGAATAAGGGCAGAAATTGGGGAGCTGTTTGCCGAAATTATAAAACATGCAAAAGTTAACCAGCCGTTGGATTGCTGGATTGCCTGATTATTTTGCATATGAACAACATGATTGTTCATACAAGAAATTGACATCCTTTTTGAGTAGGAATGAGGACCTATTCCTAGGAATTCAAATACAAATCCGAGCAAATGAATCTCTCAAATTTTAATAAGAGTCAGAACCTGACATTTCTTGGATTGAAGAATCCTAAATCTGCAGAAATTACAACAGTTGGTCTTTAATCAGGAACTCTTGCATCTGAACCATAACAATGCCATCTTTAAGTATTTCAGAACTTGGAAGTGTGAAACTGATCGGTATGTTTAAGAGAAGAAGAAGAGAATAAACAAAGGTGTGAAGGAAAACTACATAATTTGAATGAAACACATCAAGAGTTAAATCAGCAGAACTCGTCAAAACAAAATTTGTTTAGTGCCAAATCAGATTTCTGTTTCTAATCAATAAACACCTCAATTGAGGTTCTTATCAATTCAGTGCCAAATGATACCCTCATCCTAGATGAAATCTATATGATTTAAACTATAGCTACCTTGGGATCTCAATTCTGAAACTTAAGCCTCAATTTCGAAATTCAGAACTTGCTTGTACTGCATTTTGCAAATTGGTTGTTTTTGCCTCTTTGGAATCTTGACAACATTGCTAATATACAGATTGAATTCAGGGAAGAAGTAAATGCAATCAGTGAATGGAATGAAGAAGTTGCTTCAGTGAAGGAAGAAATAGAACATGTGAGACTCCAACACATAAACCTACACAATTTATTTCTAGGACCTTGTGAGCCACTTCCTTTTTGCTTGTGACTGAAACATTGCAACCATGTATTTAATCACTTTATGTCCTTTGACTTTGGATTGGTCTGACCCCTATCCTGACCAAATGCCTACTAAGAATAACCATTTGGATTGCGCCCTCTTTGTCTTGTTTTGTCAAGAACCCATAAATTTCCTAAATCTGAATCTTTGAAACTGGAATCTGAGAAATCTAAAATTTAGAAAATCAGTTGCATTTCTGGAATTTTCTTTTGGCATGATTTTTGAATCTGGTGCTGAATCCGTAGATCGCAGAGATTACGTCCATGGTTGAGGGCATTCTCTAGCAATAGAAACCAGTTTCTTTGGAGTTTGAATTCTGAAATTGACCTCTTGGGTTTCCTAAATTCAGTGTTTTGATTACCTTGTGCCAAGTTCTTTATATAGCTTCTTGATCAATGAAAAGCTCAGGTAAAGCTCTTATTTATTCAGTGACAAATGGGATTTTGCTGGTCTCAAGTTCCCTGTCATTCAAGACATGTCAAATCTTGGAATCCGATTTCTGAAACTTCAGACTGAGAATCTGATATCTGCTAAGGTTGAGAGGCGTTGAGCTATGTATAAGATTGGAAATGTTTTGTAGAAATTCTGGATGCTGTCTTAGGACAATAGAAAATGAGGTTGCTGAATCTGAATTCTGAAGTTAATCTGTGAATCTGAAATTGAGAGTGAGGAGACTGAAATTTATGTATTAGCTATGTACCAAAGTTCCTTGGTGTTCTGTGCACTGCATGGTGGACTTCCCCAGAGATATAGGTGTTGGTGTTGTGCTGAATTGAATTGGTTAAAGCTACATCACAGACTCATCTATATATACAGTAGGTATCAGACCTGATTCAATTTTTGATTAGAACAATCGTACACGTTCCATGAACCTGAAACAGTGAAGCTTTCTTATTATTAACTCAATAGTTTTTGAGTAGAGGGGTGCTGTAAATCCAGAATTTTAAATTCTAAAAACTGTGAATGCAAAACTGAGGGATTTATGCGCCCTAGTGAATCATGGGAAAAGCTCCATGTGCCTAGGGTCTTTTAGTTCAATGGGAAAATAGTTTTGGCAGTGCTTGAGGTTTAGATATTTGGTTGTTATTGGTGGGGATGAGCCATTGAAGGATTCTATATAATTGGATTGGTGGTGGATTCTGGTTGGCTTATCGTGGCTTAAGGATTACTTTGATGTTTGTATTGATCGGCAAATACAATACTAGTTGCCCGTCTCCAATCTTGTGAATCCTCATTGAGACAAAACGATGGTCTATGTGTTTAGAAAGAGGTTCTTGTGCGGTTTTTGAATCGTAAGGAGCGTCAGTTGCGGAACAAAACCATCTGACTCGTCAAGGTTGGATGACATCATACTAATGAAGAGGCAATCTGGGTGCTTGAGGATAAGATTCAAACTCAATACCCTCATTTGTTTACATGAGGTGCGTGTAGTTCCTTCAGTGTTTAAACTGAGTGAACATGCTATTGGTTGCTTACCGCACATGGGTAGTAAATTTGGGGACCAAATTCTTATTAGTGTGGGGGAATGTAAGATATGATAAATAAGATAATAATAATAATATAATTAGAAGTAACTTTATTTGAATTGTTAGAAAATTTCTGCGATATAAACTAAATTTATATTATACGATGAGGGGATAAATACTTAGGCTTGGAGGGAGCCTATAATAAATAGTAATTAAGTTAGGGGTTAATTGATTTCATTAAGTTGGGATATTAACTAAGTTGGGAGGTAATGAATTTCATTAACCTAGGTTTAAATAGGAAACCCTAAGTTTTCTATTTAAATGTTCCTTTTTCTCTCAAATCCCTTTCTCTCTCTCTTTCCCTGATTTTCTCCAACTGCCGCCCCTATTCTCTTGACAGTTGATGTTGCCGGCTAGCCACAACCGCCGACTCCAGACAAGGGTGATCCTCGCCAGCCAGTCCTCGGTCCTCAGTCGAGCTACGATCGGAGAGGATCCGGTCAGGCTGCCACTGATCCATCGGCCATCTTCACCGCTGCCCCTTCTTTCTTCCCCGATCTCGATCCCTCTCTTCTCTCTCATCTCCTCTCGAAGCCACCCCGATGCTAGTGAATAACAGCCGATGGACCCCATCGTCGTCGGTCACAGCTAGGGTGGGGCTACAATAGGAAGGGAATCAGCCCTTCCTCTGCTCCATTGGAGATTGGTCGCTGCTCCTCATCGCTGACCCCTGTTCCAGCTATTCGAGGTCACCAACAGCCAACGCCAGCTAGGCTGTAGTATTAAATCGCGACTGTTGCCACTCACCGGCCAGATCATCCACTGTTGCTAGACCGCAACCTCACCCGACGTCGTCGCCCTCATCGCCGGCCAACTCCCTAGCCAGCATAGCAACAACAGTTGCCACTGTTAGGACAGGCCGCGACCACCTACTATTTCGGCCAGTTGATCCCTTTGGTCAGATTCGGCCACTCTGGTATGATTTCATTGATATAGTATCTGTGATTACCTTTATTATGTTCATATACTACATGATGTTTGACACTTGTATGTTTGATCTTTGAGTTGATCAATTTATATCCATGCAGACTCTTTTATTTTCATATCTTGTAGTGTGTGCACGTGTGTGTTGTGTACGATAGGAACATTCTTATGTGTTGTATAATCATATAGTTATTAGACACACGTGTGACATGTATTTATGTTCATATGTTATTTCCCTGTATACTCATGCTATGTAGTTGTTAGACACGCGTGTGGTGTGTATTTATGTTCATATGTTAATTCTCTGTATACTCATGTCATGTAGTTATAAACACGTGGGTGGGTGATATGACATGTTAGTGATTATGGCTCATCTCTGATTGGTAGTTATAAACACGTATGTGACATGTATTATAATTGATTTGTCTTGACTGGATGTGTTTGTGTTCATTGCATATATATGCATATATGAGGATGAGAATATGTGTATCCTACTCGTCATGTTGTTGCATGCAAGCTATCGATTACGTCTCCCTTCGGGTGTGAGAGCATCGTAGTCGTGCTATTACTTGTCTATTGCTTGACTGTATACATCCTATCCATGGATGAGGTGTATTTCTTCCAGACAGTGATTGCTATACCCTAGGCTACCCACGAGATCCGTACCGTGGTAGAGCGTTTCTTACGCAACCCATAGCTAGATAGCTACCTCCTGTCTGCCCACGAGACTCATACTATGGTAGAGTGTTTCTCATGCAAACAGGGACCCTGACATTTCAGACTGCACACGAGACTCGTACCATGGTAGAGCGTTTCTCATGCAGTTCATAGCTGGATAGTTAGATGTCTTGGTTATTTGTATTTCTTGTGGTAGAGCATTGCTCCCACATATGTTGATTTATTACTGCTACTTGCACTGGTACATGCATATGAGATATTATACTCATGTTGATCATACCTAGCATTACTCATGGTATTTTTTGTAGCCAAGTAGGTTGATTATGTGGTAATAGCATACTTATGTTATCTTCAGATAGTGAGTATTTTCCTTTGAGACTGTATACCTTTGAATCTCTTTACACTTGTATAGATCATGCACTATCTTCTTATATCCGCTGAGTATGCTTTTGTACTCACTACCCTTGTTTTTCATTTTATTTCCAGGTTAGCAGGTAGTTGTTGAGTTGTTGTTTGGAGGATCTTGCCTGCACTATCCCGTTCACATCCAGAGTTTTTTTCCCGCCTTTTGCTTTGGTTTGCTTTATTTCTGCATTCTGGTTTTTGCGCTTGTGTTGTAATAATTGACATATACTTGGACTTTGTTATGTTGGGTTTTACTCTGGTCTTGTTATTTGGTGTTGTTAAGTCGTGCCAACACACAGTCGTGTTTTTGGATTTCATGTTTGGGGTGGACCCCTTTTTTATTCCTTACTCAAGTTGATTCTTATTACCTATCTTGTGTAGTCACATTTGATTTGAGTTTTATGGACTCATATCATGTTGTATATAAGATTGTCACAAGGGGGTATTGTCCATATCATCGAGCAAGTACACTTCCGGGGCGTGACAAGTTAGGTCTTCTGACTTAGACTATGCTGACTGTAAGTTAGATAGAAAAGGTATAAGTGGAGGTTGTTAATTTTTAGGATCTTTGTTAGTCATCTAGCTTAGTAGAAAGCAACACTGTGTTGTCTTATCTACTACAGAAGTAGAATATATAGTCATGGGTGAATATGTTGCTCAACTATTATGGATGTCTCATACCTTAAAAGACTTTAACTTAGATTACAAAAATATCAAAACATTTATTAATAGCATAAGTTCTATCAACTTAACTAAAAATTCAGTATATCACTCAAGACCAAAACACATAGAAGTTAAACACCATTTTGTTAGAGATCATGTTACAAAAAGGAAACATTGAACTTAATTACATTTAATCCAAATCCAACTTAGCTAACATATTTACTAAACCATTGCCTAAATCTGAGTTTAGTAATCTAAGACGATAAGTAAGAATGTGTTTTGTAGAATAGATTTTAGTTTTTCAAAACTCAATCTTTTCAAAATTATTTTAGAATTTTCAAAACTTTTCAAAATTATTTACTTATAGTTTTTCAAAACTTATATTTTTTACAAAATTATTACTTACAGTTTTCAAAACTTGTGTTTTTCAAATATGGAACTAGCCTAGGTCATACCATAGACAGCATGAACCTATAGATTTAGAAAATCAGCATCTCACAAGCACATTAGGGTTCCTTGATTGTGTATTGAGACACTAAGAATAGAGTGAGATGCTTAGGACTTAACCTAGATTTCATATGCTTATTTCAGTGCATCGTTCTAAATCAAGGCTTAAAATAAAAATTGATCAAGTTGAATAATCTCTCTTAGTTAAAAACTAGCTAGAACTTAATACTCAACTTGACTAACCTTAGTCAAAAGCTGATATCTTATGATAAACAGCTAAAACTAAAGTTAGATATTTCAAAATAAGGACAATTTCCTAGATGTTGTTATCATTTAAATATTTTCAAAACCTATCCATATCATACATGTTTGGACATAAGGACTTTTTAAAAAGAAATTATCAAGTTAAGGAGGAGCAACCTTTATTTTCAAAACTTTCAAGCTATTTTCTAATCTTCGAAACTATCTAAAGATTATTTTCAAAACTTTTAAATTATTTTCAAAATTTTCTAAAATATTTTCAAAAAATTCTTAAATTATTTTCCAAGTTATTCTTAAATATTTTTCAAATTGCTCAAAGTCATTTTCGAAAATTCTAAAATTTGCAAAAATTTTCTAAATTGTTTTCAAAAATTCTCAAAAATTATTTTCAAAATTTTCTAAGTTATTTTAAAAAATTCTTACATAATTTTCAAATTGTTCAAAGTTATTTTTTTCAAAAATTCTCAAAATAATTTTGAAAATTTTCTGAGTTATTTTTGAAAATTTTCAAAGTTATTTTTGAAAATACTTAGAATATTACAAAACAAATTTCAAAATCATGTTGCTATTTTTTATGTGTGTCAAAGGGGAGAAATATTAAATTCAGGAGGAGAGTTTAATTCGAGGATAGCTCATTTAAACTTAACTTTGAATTGTTTAACTTAACTGTAAATTTGAATTGTCAAATATCAAAAAGGGGAAGATTGTTGGTGCAAGGAGCACCAGAATCAAACCTATATTTTGATGTTGTCAAAGGTTTAAGTTAAGTCTTGTTGGTATCTGATGATTTAATCAAGTGTGCAGGATGCTCAACTTGGAAAGTCCTAGTAGGTCAGCTAGACACGATACTAGGTAAGGGAAGTATCAGTAGATTGTGGAAACTATGCAAGAAGTCCAGATGGGTCAAGTGGACCTGACATCTGATAGGTGGATTCGATAGGTCTGGAGGACTCGATATTGTATCAAGAGGAAGCCCTAGCAGGCCGATTTGATGCTGAGCAAAGTTCAAACATGTCTGAAAGACCCGATGTTTGACAGGTGAATTAAGATAAGCTCCTGGAGGGAGTGAAGTGAGGTTGTGTCCCAAATGGAACAAACCTTAGGCGTTGATCCAATTGATAAAATCAACGAAGGTTTCTAAGTTGAGATCAAGATAGTCCAAACTGTCAAACTCATGCATATCTGTCTAACTCTGTTTTCCAGGACTTCTATTATTATATATTGCATGTGTTAACTTTATTTTGCAGATAAATAAAGTTCTGGGTTTACCGAGTGTTTGATCGATCGAACATGTGGTTTAGTCGACTGATCCGGCTAGTCCAATATAGAATAGATCGAAGTCTACAAAAATGATATATAGTGTTTTTCAGTCGACGGATAAAAGTGATTAGTCGACCGATAAGACCAGCGTGGTAGAGATCAATGAAAATGGAATACAACATTATCAGTCGATGGATCAGTGGGATCAGTCGACTAAATCATAAAAGAAAATGACAGTCGATCAGATCGACACAAGGATCCGTCAACGGATAAGTTCTATTAGTCGATCGAACAACGAAAATCATGGGATCAGACAAATCGAATCAGAGTAAACAAGGAAAGGCACGGGGGGTTTAGTCGACGGATAGAAGTTTCAGTCGACGAAAATGATCAGTCGACGAAATGGGTTTTTCAGTCAACTGAATGCTGCCTATAAAATAAGCCCTCAGGGTCCGAGCAGATAATCAATTCCATTCGATCATCAGTCCACTCATTTGTGTCTCTGCTACTGCTCGTGCAAGCTACTACTATTACAATGTCGGAAGGTTCACTGACAATCTACGCTCAATCTCCATAACTCTATTTTCGGTATATTTATTTTATTGCTTGCATTATTATAGGGAGATAGTAGTGTTGTTACTATCTTCCTCATATTCTGTGTACGAGATTACTTCTTCTCTGAAAGGTTTCGGAGAGAAGAGCTATAGTGATTGTACCATCGGAAGCGGTCAAGGATCGCGGGGCTTTGTAGTAGTAGTTGCTAGGCTACGAACCAAGTAAAAAATTGAACTGTGTACTTATTTTTATTTTTTGCTGCTAATACTCTGTTTCAATTTTATGAGTACGAAAAAGAAAAGATTTTAAATGATCGAGATTCACACCCCCCCTGTCTCAACTTCTTCGATCCAACAATTGGTATCAGAGCTAGACTACTCTGAAAAGACTTAATAGTCTTTCTAGCTTTTTCTTATCTTTTCTTTAAATATTTTTGATCATACTTTTATCTCGCACTACTAATCCCAAGACAAAATCTTGGAAATTCTTCTTCTATTTATATTTATTTTTTTTTGCAAGAATGTCGGTGTCTCATTAAGAAGGATATAACACTGTCCGTCCTCCACTATTCAATGGAGAAGATTTCAATTATTGGAAATGGAGGATGGAATGTTTTCTCAAATCTGACATCGATATGTGGTTCACGATTATAAAAGGGTATTCACCACCAACCGAACACGGAGAACCACTAGATCCGGAAAAATGGACTCCAGAAATTAAGAAGGCCCAAGTCGACTACAAGGCAATAAACACTCTTCAATGCGGCCTAACAAAGGAGGAGCTCAACCGAGTTGGTCCATTCGACAACTCCAAAGAATTGTGGGATCGACTAATCAAATTGCATGAAGGAATCGACCATTCAAAGGTAACTAAACGGGATTTACTTTTGAATCAATTATTTAATATTAAAATGTTGCATGGAGAAATCACGACTCAACTCCACGCAAGAATCAGAGACATCATCAACGGGCTCCACCTCATCGGCCACCAACTCAAAAATCAGGATTTTATAAGGTATGCCCTAAACTCTTTCCCTCGAAATGAACTATGGGCATCTATGGTAGATGCCTATAAAATTTTGAAGGATCTTTTCATTATTAAATTAGATGAATTATTTTTTGAGTTAGAATTATATGAGCAGACTAACTCTAGTTAGACTAAGAAGGGTATAACTTTGTATGCAGGTCAAAATAAAAGCAAGGAGACTAAGTCCAAGTCTAGACTGAAACAAGATTCTGAGAGCGAGTCAGACTCAGATTCAAACAACGAAGAGGAGATGGTAAACTTGGTACAAAATATGTTTACTAAAAAGAAATTCACCAAAAGAAATCTGAAGAAAGTACAAAATACCTAAAACATACCAAAATTGGAGGTAACGTGCTATAGGTGCAACAAAAAGGAGCACTACAAACATGAGTGCCCTAGCCTAAAGGAGGTGAAGCCCAAGTCCTCAAGAAGAAGAAAAGTGTTCAAGGCTACTTGGGATGAATCATCTTCAGAAGATTCAGATGCGGAAGAACCAAAGCAGTCAAGCCTCTTGGCACTTATGGCAATGAATGAGGAGTCTGAGTCCGAGTACGAGTCCGACTCCGAGTCCGAGAGAAGCCACGGGTCCGTATCCATTTCAGAAGAACTAAATGAGGTAACTTCTCTTTTAAAACTTCAAATGGTTAAAATAATTAAATATTTATTTAAAAAATTGACAAAATC
>JBBUKS010000002.1:6111166-6122760 GCA_038050645.1 Hedychium gardnerianum | reverse complement strand
CAGGATGTCACATCCTCTATTTATAGCTAACTAGTCGAGGTGACCGTTTTGCTAACTTGGTAGTCACGGGGGCGCCTCTATTGATTGAGGACGCCTCAAATGGATCGAAACTGATCTCGGTTGAGCTCTCGGATCTTATCCGCTGTGGCGGGCCCTCAGCGATGAGCGGAGGCGCCTCCATTGCTCTGAAGCGCCTTTATCCAAATGGCGAGTGAGGCGCCTCCGAGCCTTGGGGGCGCCTCCATCGTACCGAGGCGCCTCATGTGCCTCTTCTTCCGAGGCGCCTCACGTGCCTCTTCTTCCGAAGCGCCTCCAAGACATAGAGGGTCTTCTCCGATCGCCTTGAGTAATTGTCCAGCCGTCCAAAGTTGAGCTCACCCGAACCCAACTCAGGTCTTCTCCTCGAGCAGGCTTCCTCCCCTCTTCTCGTCCCTCGGACCACGTCCTTCTCGCCTCGCGTCCTTCTCGCTCCACCGGTGTACTCTTCTGTAACTACTCGTCCCTCGGATGCACCGAGCCCGTCGACTCGCTTCCCATGTCATCTTTCTCGTCCGCTACTTCTTCCGCTCGACTTCTTGTGTTTCTAAGTTCCTTCACACTTAAACACAAAGATCAAACAACACGGGACCTAACTTAACTCGGATGATCACCTCAAAACTATCTTAGGGTACTTACAATAACTTTTGATCTGGGATAAACTACGGGGTGTACAACCAATCAAATCGAAGCTCTTTCAAATATATACAATGTACAACCTATAATGGCCCAGTCTTAGACCGAGAATATTATTTAAATCCATTTTGGGGACCCGTACATACTTAAGGACTTTTGAAGGAAGGCTTGAGCTCGTGCTTCTTGGAGGAGCACCATCGCGAGATGGAGAGGGCCCGCTAGTAGCTTGACAGCATATACGACTGATACGCTTATATGGGTAACTTTCCTTTTCCTCCTCCCCTACAGTAAATTTTAAATCATTAGGGACAATGCTTACCTGGACTTCCACTAACAAGCATCTAGTATTCGTCGACCTACCTAGACTTTCACTGAAATAACATCAAGTTATCGTCGACATGCTAGGACTTTTTATCACTTGTTACACATTTGGTCATTCTTGACTTTCTTAAACTACCTCTGTTAGCTCCTATTGAACTTCTCATTATCTACTAGACATCAAATATACCTCGACCTATCATGATTTTTACTGTCAACAGCAGTTGAACTTCTCATCATCTACTAAACATCCAATCTACCCTTACTTGTCTGAACTTCCACTATTAAGTGCTTGGTTTACCTGCTCCACTTAGACTTCTCATCAATGTTTGATCAACTTCGACACACTTGGACTTTCTATCGGCCAACACCTGTTGGACATTCACATCTACCAATACCTATTGAACTTTCTAATGCCAACACATGCTCGACTTTCCAAATGCCAACATCACTTTCCTAATTGCTAAAGGTCCAATCAACCTCGATTAACTTGGTTTTCTTCCATAGTCAAGTATTTAGTTAATTTTGACTTATTTAATATAATCAATAAATATATTTTTCAAACATCAAAAGTCAATTTGACCATGAGATGATTACACTAATAATTTAAGATCATTTTGGAGGACTTAAACTAGTTAATTAAACAGTTGAGTCAGATTATTTTAGTTGATTAAATTCTAATTCAATTGTCTTAAGCCAAAATAGAATATTTTTGTTTGTGACAAAATATCTATAATTGACTATTGAGTCAGCTCGACTGTCTAGCAAATTAAAAAAATATTTAGTCGATTGAATTTGCTCAATTTGAGTTTATTTATTGACTTTAATCTAAAACAGTAGTTCCTTGGTCCAGTGCACACCTAAGTAAAAAAATCTACCCCCAAACCCAAGATTGCATTCACTTATAATCTCACATATCTTCATGTCGATAATGCTCCTTTTTCTCGACTAACTTCAAATGTGTAATTCATCAAGTCTTTCTTTGTGACAATTACTAAACCACAACCACAAGAAATGTTAATTAGTGATTAAAAATCTAAAATTATATTTACTTGTAATCTTTCATATTACGTATTTTTGTTTCTTGATGTCTATAATTCTCCTCTTTTTTTTTTTCTCTCTTGACTGACTTAAAATGTGTAATGTACAAGTCTCTCATCAAGGCACTGACCAAACCACGGCCTCATGAAATGTTGATTAGTCATTTAGTACTCATAAAACAATACTGCTTGAGACAAACTTAATTAGTCTATGGGTTTTATTTATCAAGACTTTAACTATTTATACTATCTTGATTAATGTATTTCTAAGAAAAAAAAGGTAGAATAGTAAACAAATATGAGACTAAGAGTAAAGCATGAAGTCGACTCGATTGTCTAGTTAATTGAAACAACCTTCAACCGGTTGCATTTTTCAATCTGTTGACTTTGACCTAGAATACCCATTACGTGGTTTAGTACACACCTAGGAGTTTACCCAAAAAAATCAAGTTCACTTTCACTTGTAATCTAAGTCTTTCTTCAAAGCACTAACCAACCAGAACCACAAGAAATATTTATCGGTGCTTCAAATATATAATTAACTAATTCTTTCTTCAAGGCATAAACTAAACTACAACTATAAAAATATTGATTAGTGACTAAATATCTAAAATTATACTCACTTTCATACTTTATTCTTTCTCTTGACCAACTTCAAATGTGTAATTCATAAGTTTTTTTATCTGAGGTAATGATCCGATCATTATAATAAAAAAATGATTATGTTCATCCAATCATCCTTTATAGTCAATCTTAAGATTGTACGAAGAAAATTCATAATTTATAATTGATTGTCAAATGATTAAAAATAAAAAGAGTTTTTTCTTCGAAAATATATACCTGTTGAAAATTAATCCCGGTCTTAATTATAATAAATCTATCACTTACTATTTAATTGAACATCCTATAAAAATTTAATTATAATAAATTTATCATTTACTATTCAATTAAACATCCCATGAAGACAGTAATCCAACCATGGCTGTATGAAATGTGAATTAGTGACAAAATCAAAAATTACATTCAGCTATAATCTTTTAGCTATTGTATGCTCATGTTTGACGGTGACAATATTTATTTTTCCTCTGAATTGACTTTAAGTGAAAATCACAAGTCTTTCTTCGAGGCACTGAATCAATCATGACCACATGAAATAAAAGGGATTTAGTTCTAGCCACATGAAATAAAAGGGATTTAGTTCTTACATTTTATTTAAATTATATAATTGGAGAACAAGAGTCTACCCACGAAGTCAAACCTGAGAGGAACCTTCACTGACGATCAAAGCCAACCCAACGCACTTTAAATTCATCACCCCGCACGGTGGCTTCTTCAGTGGAGCCACCTCTGTGATCGAAGCCAGACCCGTCTCCCTTCCTTCCTCCTCCGAGCATGACGACGTTGATCCTTCTCCTCCTCCTCAACTTCCTCTATCCTCCCACAGCAACAGCAGCGACGGAAGCGCAGGCCCTGCTCGACTGGAAATCCAGCTTGTCTCAGCCCGACTCCCTCGCCTCCTGGTCCCTCAACTCCAGCAATCCCTGCGGGTGGCATGGCGTCCGGTGCGGCCGCGGCGACCGAGTGGTGGAGCTCAGACTGACTGGCGCCAGCCTCAACGGCACCCTCGACCACTTCGACTTCCCTTCACTGTCCCACCTCAACCGCCTCGACCTCAGCGACAACCTTCTCGCCGGACGCATTCCGGTCGAAATCGCCGCTCTCTCGAATCTCACCTCCTTGGACCTCAGCAGCAACGGCTTCAGCGACTCCATTCCTCCGGAGATCGGACAGCTGCAGCAGATCCTCGACCTCCGTCTCTACAACAACAACATTGGCGGTCAGATCCCGTACCAGCTGAGCCATCTGCGTAAGTTGCAGCATTTTGACCTTCAATCCAATTACTTGGAGACGCCGGACTTCTCCGAGTTCTCTCCCATGCCTGCACTGTCGTACCTCTCGTTGAGCCTTAACAGCCTCGACCAGCAATTCCCCTCCTTCATTCTGAATTGTACCCAATTAGTCTACCTTGACCTGTCGTTGAACAATTTCACGGGTTCAATACCCGAATCTTTGTTCGCAAACTTGGAGAACCTCCAGTTCCTCAATCTCACATTCAATTCCTTTCAAGGTCCTGTTCCTGTTTCCCTGGTCAAGATGAGATGGCTCCGAGACCTTCGTCTGGGGGTAAACAAGTTCGCAGGAGAGATACCACCCATCCTGGGAACCATCTCCGGTCTTCGAATTCTTGAGTTATACAATAACTCACTTGGCGGCCAAATTCCTTCTTCTCTAGGTCAGCTTTCATTGCTCGAACGCCTCGACCTGAAGTTTGCAGGATTGAATTCCACCATTCCTCCCGAACTTGGAAATTGTACTCATCTCAACTACATTGAACTGTCCTACAATCAACTCACCGGAGGATTGCCACAGTCATTCACCAAACTCACCGAGATGAAGGACTTTGGTATCTCCAGCAATTCTCTCTCCGACGAGATAGTGCCGGGCTTCTTCTCTAGTTGGCCTAATCTCATATCGTTTCAGATACAGAAGAATAAGATAACAGGGCAGATTCCTCCGGAGGTCAGATTCGCCACCAATTTGACGTACTTGTATCTCTTCACCAACAACATTTCCGGTCAAATTCCACCCGAGATTGGGAACCTCCTTAATTTGATCGAGTTGGATCTGTCGGAAAATTCATTGACAGGTCCTATTCCAGCAACAATTGGCAACCTCCAAAACCTAACCTCCTTGGCTCTGTTCTCCAACAATATCTCCGGTGGAATCCCCCAGGAGATCGGGAACATGTCGGCATTGGAAACACTGGATCTTAGCACCAACCAATTGGAGGGAGAGCTCCCGCGCGGCATCGCCTACCTTCCTAACCTCCATTTCATCTCCGTCTTCAGCAATAATCTCCGGGGCAGCATACCAGAGGAATTAGGTCGGCATGGTCTGATTAAAACAATCTTGTTCTCCAACAACTCCATGTCTGGAGAATTGCCGCGCGAGTTATGCAGAGGCTTTGCCCTCGAGCGGATCACGGTGAACAACAACAACTTCTCCGGTCAGCTGCCGGCATGCTTACGCAATTGCAGCATGCTTTCTCGAGCCCGGTTTGAGCTGAACAACTTCAGTGGGGACATTTCGAAAGCATTTGGAGTGCATCGTGAACTGGTCTTCTTGGACCTGAGCGACAATAACTTGACCGGCACGCTCTCACTAGAGTGGGGGCAGTGCAGGAATCTGAGTCACTTCTATGTCACCGGCAACAGTATCACCGGCAAAATCCCGCCGGAAATTGGCAACATGACCAAATTAGAGGAACTTGGTTTGGCCTCCAACTATTTGGATGGATATATCCCACCCGAACTGGGGAGCTTAAATTCATTGTATAAGCTCAATCTGAGCAACAATCTTTTATCAGGTTCCATTCCTCTGCAACTGGGAGCTATATCTCATCTCGAAAAAGTCGATCTGTCAGCTAACAACTTCACTGGTCGAGTGCCTTCCGAGCTCGGCAATCTACAAAGGCTTCTCTTTCTGGATCTAAGCAAGAATCATCTGTCTGGAGAGATACCAAATGAGCTCGGCAATTTGGACTCCTTGCAGATCCTTCTAGATTTGAGCAGCAACTCTTTGTCAGGAGCTATACCTTCCAATCTTGGCAAACTCACAAAGCTGCAAAAGCTCAATGTCTCCCACAACAATCTCTCTGGTTCAATTCCATCAGCTTTGTCCGATATGCTCAGTTTGGAATCCGTGGACTTCTCTTACAACAATCTCGCAGGGCCAGTTCCAACCGGGACTGCATTCAAGAACGCAACCTCAGGGGCGTATGCCGGCAACGCGGGGCTTTGCGGCGATGTGGCCGGTTTACTTGCTTGTAGTAACTCTCCTAGTGGCAGTTCTCACAAGGGACACATAAAGAGGCTCCTAATTGCCATTATTGTGCCGGTGCTAGGAGTTCCAATCTTGATCATCGCTCTTCTGCTGGTCTTGCTAGCTTGCAGAAAGAGAAAGGAAGATAAGAGTGAGATGCAGAACTCTGGCAGTTGGGCAAATTTGAATTTGATTTGGGAAAAGAAAGCCAGGTTCACCTTCTTTGACATAGTGAATGCCACAGACAACTTCAACGAGGTGTTCTGCATCGGGAAAGGCGGCTTCGGGAGTGTCTTCAGAGCCAAGCTGTCGACCGGAGAAGTGGTGGCCGTGAAGAGAATGCATGTTGCTGGCGTCGGAGACGTGCCGGAGATCAACCGTAAGAGCTTCGAGAATGAGATCAGAGCTCTGACAGAGGTGAGGCACAGGAACATAGTGAAGCTGTATGGTTTCTGCATGAGGAGCGGATGCATGTACTTGGTGTATGAGTGCTTGGAAAGAGGCAGCCTGGGGAAAGCGCTGTATGGGGAGGAAAGGAACAGCCAGTTCGATTGGACAAAGAGGGTGAAGGTTGTGCAGGGGGTAGCTCATGCTTTGGCATACTTGCACCATGACAGGTCGCCGCCGATCGTCCACCGGGATATCTCGGTGAACAACATCTTGTTGGAGTACGATTTCGAGCCTCGAGTAGCTGACTTCGGGACTGCCAAGTTGTTGTATCCTGATTCTTCCAATTGGACCGGTGTTGCCGGATCCTATGGCTACATGGCCCCGGGTACCAACACTTGTCACCATAAACTTAGTTCATAATTCATAATTACTTCTATTTTGTTAGTATGACAGTTTGTTGCTGCTACTTTTCAGAATTGGCTTACACGATGAGAGTCACTGAGAAGTGCGATGTGTATAGCTTTGGAGTGGTAGCACTTGAAATCATGATGGGGAAACATCCAGGAGACCTTATCTCCTCGTTGGCTTCCATTTCATCATTGCCAGAGGGTGATTTGTTCTTGAAAGATGTACTTGACCAATGCTTGCCTCCCCCTACGGGGCAGTTAGCTGAGGAGGTGGTCTTCCTGGTGAAGGTGGCATTTGCATGTGCCCGAACTGATCCTGAGTCTCGACCTTCCATGCGATTCGTGGCTCAGGAGATATCAGCTCGAACTCAGGCCTATCTCAGTGAACCATTCAGAACAATCACTATCAGTAAGTTAACTAACTATCAAAAATGAGAAGAAAATAAGAGTTCCCATTCTATAGGAAACCAAATTTGTTCCGGAAGAAAGATCCAAAGATTGTGTTAGAATTTCTTGTTATTTAATATATTATTAGTGAAAGGAATAGAAAAATCCTAGTAATTGGATTGTTTTGGTTGTACTATGTATTGTGATATTTGTAAATAATAAAAAGGGTGATCCTCTCAATATTTCAACATTAAAATATAGACAAAAATTAAAAAGGCATAAAAGGGGCATCTCATTTTAATTTTTTATTTAAAGGATGTCTCACCCCACCAACTCCCCTTATAAAATGATAAAGTTGCCCTCCCTATTTTTGTCACATGAATTAAATATAATATTAGATGGATTTGACTTGTTCAATAATATTCATATTGTAAAAGCTACGATTTCGTAGCTGCTATAATGCGATCCAACTCACTATTATAGCAACTATAAAACTGTAGTTACTATAATTGTTGTAGTTGTAACAGTTGTGAATTCATATCCATTACAATAGTTGTAGCAGCTACGAAATTATAAGTTGGTTTCCTAGTTGCTAAAACTACAAATAGTTGTAGTTGTAACGGCTATGAAATTGTAGTTGTTACAACACGATTTTATCTTATTCATACAGCTAACCAAATGTGTCAAGATTTAATGCGTGTGTCAAAAGCGAATAGTGTATTAGAGGGTTTTTGTATCATTTTACAAGGGAGTTGGTGGGGAGGGGGTGCCCTTTTAGTAAAAAATTAAAATGGAGTGTCCTTTTGATTTTTGCCCTTGAAATATTTGTTCCCTCAACATCACATCTCAAGATAAGTCAAAAGGTTTTTACATCGCCCCCGAGACTTGGTGTGATGGTAAGCAGACAGACTAATTTCCCAAGTAATAAGATTTCAATTTTCATGTAGTGCAAATAAACATCTATAATGCTCGAACCACTAGAGGTGTTGGGACGGTCTCCGTGGCCCATCTATGCTTTCCAAATTTACTCGGTGGTTGATAAGAAAATTTTATTGGGTAGACCATCTCCAAATGAATGAAGAGTAAAAATATCTAGACACCTAGACTTCTAAAATATTTCTACATCTAATGACTATTTGTTTCTCAAGATCAAGTCATTAAAGAAACTTCTCCAACTTATGTATATCGATCGACTAATATTTATTCATGCTTGACAAAACTGAAGTTGTTAAGGAAAAAATTATATTTTGCTGCTTTCTATGAGCATGCAATTTAGTTATAATGATGAATGACTATAAGTACATAAAGATAGAGCCTGATGTCCTTACATAAAACAAATAATTTACATTATTAATTGTGAAGTTAGACTGTTAAAATCTTCTCCATTCTCAGCTGAATAGGGAGATGAATTGATTTTCAATATGGGTATGAGTAAGTCCTAATCGAGGAAGATAAATGACCCGAGAAGGGTTCCAAGATCAAATGCTCATCCACAACTTAAGTCTCCCTCACTGATAATGAGGAAATCTTGTTTTCCCTCGTTCTTCTAAAGAATATACTCAAATTCTTTCTATTTAGCTTCGATAAGTGTTGAAGTTGAAGGGATCTACTTCTTGCACCTCTCACTTTTCTCCAACTCAACTAAGACAAAAGCCACCTTGCATGCTTACTACCCTCTCATTATGTTAAACCATTTGATGCGGAGTAGCAGAGTCTGAAGTTTTAGGACCATTTTGATCGACGGTCACGGATGGATAAATTTTGACCGACCATAACTTTTGATTTGGAATGAACCGCATGATTTTAAACTACTCAAATTGAAATTCATTTAGAGATCTAAGATTAATTATGAAGTGGAACTCATAACAATTTAGTCTCGGATCCAAAAAAAAAGATTATTTAAGATTTTTTCGGAGTCTCCGAATAATTTTTATCATTGTTTAGGGTTATTTTTATCTTTTGTGTCATTAAATTTTTGAAGAGTATTTAAACTATTTGTTTAGATGTTTTAAGACATTTTTTTATCAATAATAATTTTTAGTCATTCTTTTCTTTTTTTGGGAATGACGAGTTTTATTTTTTTATTTCTTAATATTATGCTGAATTAATAAATTATAAAAGATTATTTTTAATATTTATAGTTAAATCAATAAAATCAATAGCTTACGCTGCCTCACCATTTCTTAGCTGACATCAACTAAGGCATGTGGCATCTATTCCAAAGCCGATAAATATGACTTTGGATAATAGAGAATGAGATCTTTTTCTCGTAGATGGAGAGAGATCTATCACAACTCACAAGATCAACTTAATTAGGAAGTCCACCTCAGCAACACTAAACCATCTTGGGAGTTCGACATTTCTCCCAGTGGTCAATTGCACTCCTAAATAATCTATATCAGTCCTAAACCTCATAGCTATTACTTATCTCCACCTAACATATCGACCATGAAGCATATTCCTCTAGCTTAATTCTATATATAACTTCCATTAACAATATAGTAAATAAGTTTAAACTCGTTTGTTAAACCTAACCTTAACATATATCTCAATTCAATCATGCTCTAAGTGGTTGTCTCCGACTAATATGTATTAATATGTTTGAAAAAGGATTTTAAGTTAGTTTTTACCATGGAGTTTGAAAAGACTTGGTTGACGGAAACTTTGTGAGTGTGCTTTAAAATTATCTCACATCATTATTGATCTATCACTGAAGCAATTGTATATTTAAAACCTTTTATACATTCTAATTAATAGTTATAAATAAAAATAACAAGATTGATAAGAAAAAAGGAGTACTTCGATTAATATAATGCGCAATCACAAAATAGTAATTCTCATTATAATTTGATTGTCTATAGGTTACTATCATTGGCAATTTCCTATGTGCATTATATTCGATTACTCATATTGAATGATCACATATGATCTTAATGTTTATGTTGGGACAACACCATAGTGAATAGATTAGTGATGATATCATCGATAGGTACTCACTTTATTGTGGCATCTCCATAATTAACTCCTTGATCAAGTAAAATTGTTTGAGTGTGTATGTGGATTATTAATTTGATTGTGATTCCTTTGCATGCACAATGACTCTATTGTTATCGCAATACACTATGATAGGATCAAACGTACTCAAAACTACTCTAAGTTCTACATTGAACTTGTGAATCCAAACACATTAGACTAATTTTAAAGATATTGTTAAGCTTAGTTGGTCCAATTTATTGGCGCAGGTAGCATCAGATCAAACTCATATTTTGATATTGACAAAAGGTTTAAAGTTAAGCCCAGGTAATTTGATATGTGTGTTAAGTATGTAGGTCACTTAACAGGAAAGCCCTAGTTGCTTCGGTGGACCGAATACTAGGCAACGAAAAAGTCTTAGCTAATCAAGTGGATTGGATAACAGGCAGAGAAAGTTCAAATGGGTTGATGAACCAAACGTTTGGCAGGACTAACTTGATGAGACATCAAGTCAAAGAAAGTTTTGATAGGTCAAAGGATCGAACGCTAAGCAGAGAAAATTCCAAACAAGTCAACTAGACTAGATGTTAAGCAAACAAGAATGTAAGATAGGTAAGTTGTGGAGAGGTCCTTCTAAAACAAAGGCAGTGAGGCATGTCCTAATCTTGGGACAAAATTAGACTTTAATTCGACTAAGAAACCAACTCGAATTTCAAAGTCGAGATCAGACAGTTATTTAACTATCATAATTAGAACATGTTGTTGATGCAGTTTGCACCAACAGTCTAACCCTAGGTTTTGATGTATGACAACAGGTTAAAGTTAGAGTGTTGTTGTTCAACAAGTTGAGTTAAGTGTGCAGGTTAACAAACTTGACGGATCTAGAGGACCAGACACCAGGCTGAAGTCTAGATGTACGATTCTGGCAGGAAGTCCAGCTGGGTCAGAGAGGACCAAACAGTTGGCGGAAAGTCCAGTCGGGTCAGGGAGGACCAGACGACTGGCTAAAGTTCAGATGTGCGATTCCGACAGGAAAACCTGGTGGGTCGAAGATAAGACGTCGAGGAAGTTACTCGACAATCGGTAAGTGAGGTAAGCGAACTGGAGGAGTGAATCCAATGAGGCCGAGTTCCAGTGGGGACATCAGACGTTGGTCCAATTTATATCCAACTTGGAATTCTAAGTTGAGACTGTGACTAGATCAGGGTCATGGTGAGACAGAATCTAAGTCATAAATGATATACTGTTCATGAATATATATTTCTAACTTTGTATTGTAGGGACACACTTAGATCTTCGAATTCTGCATGCGTGACCTCTAACAGAGCCTGATTTTGAGTCCCAAGTCAAGAGTTATGGACTCCGAAAGATTGCAGTGTCGAACTTGTAGTTGGAGGCGAACCGGAGCGGAGCGGACCAAACTGAACCGGACCGAACCAGACCGGAGCAAATCGAACTGTACCGAACCAAACCAAATCAGACCGAACCAGACCGAACCGAATCAAATCGAACCAAAGCGATGGAT
>JBBUKS010000002.1:6080660-6093208 GCA_038050645.1 Hedychium gardnerianum | reverse complement strand
TCCAATCCTGCACACTTGGTAGAATCGTTAGATCACACATAAGTCTAACTCTAACCTATTTGTCATTCATCAACACTTAGGTTTGACCATTAGTGCAACTTGCACCAACACTAACTATATCTGCAAATTCGAACTTAATCCATCAATTTGCTGTTGGGACCAAAGAAACCATGTCGCTCGTTTCACCAAAATCTCTTCTAATTCTTGCAATGTGGTCTTCATCTGAGTAGGAGCAGGAGTTTCTAAGTCTTGGAATTCTCCCTAGTAAGTCGGCTAAAATGTGTTGAAATTGATGTAATCCATTTAGCATTGAATAATCCTAAAATCCTAACAGACTCTGATATGCTTAAAAAGATTGCTTAACACATTGCACGCTTCTATAATCAAAATATTGATGATCCATCCAATCTTGATTGTAGTGCTGAGGTGGGTCAGGAATATGTTGTTGTGGTTGGAAATACTCATGTTACTCAGGAATTTGCTAAGGTTGAAAGTTTTGAGTTTGATGATTTCTCCAATCATAACTATAAATACTAGAAACTGAATCATACATGTCTTGTTGTTGAGGTTGGAATAAACACTAAAGTTCCGCAGGAAAGCTAGCAGCTTTTCGAAAAATGAGACATATAATAGTTGGATGGGATGGGCTACCACAAACACTACAGATGTACTCCGTTTTCTCAATACCATAATTATAAGTTTCATTTAAGCCTCCAAATTGCCGAGAATATGTATCCATGGTTGCACAAAAGTAAATTTCCTGGTCTCACCTGAAATAATAGCAACAAAATCACCAGACATAGAGAGTAATCATGGCATAACACATGGATATAGAAGATATAAAATAATCAAGACACACAACAAATTTTGGATTAAATTTTCTCCTGAAAAATAAATATTTACTATGAAAAGAAAAATAATGCAAAAACTAAAAAGAAAAAGTGTCTAAATTAACCAATTCACTAATCAATCAATGTTAATCAAAACAGTCCTGGCAACGGCATCAAAAACCTGATGTGGTAAATCGCAAGTGCACAATTTATCGTCAAGTAATAAAAATATTGATCCACACAGATTGTTGATTAAGCACTGATTGAGTTCATGAAGCTAGTTATCTAGACAATCGAAGGTTATTTGAAGTCATGAACGAGAGCTTGAGAGAGAGAGAAAGAGTTGATTTGGGGAAGGATTCTAGGATTTTTGTTTCACTACGATGATTGTTGACATTTTAAGAATTGTTTACTTTCCTATCTCTACGTATGTTCATATACAGGTATAACTATCTAAGACCAAACCAGAGTGTCTAACCAAATCCCATGCATCTTCTTAAGAAGACCACCTAGTGTTCGCTTAAAGGATTACCCCTATCACGGGTTTCATGGTCATACGACTAGTTTGCCTCTATACTCAAGACTATGAATTGGGGCAAACCCCCTTTAAGCCCTAAGATAGTTATATCCTCATGGTTAATCCACCTAAGTTCAAGACAATAATATTAGAAAGTCCACTTAAAAGATTACTCTTGTCACATAGGGCTCCACGATCATACAATCTACTCTACAAGGTGATGGAATCACCAAGTCCCAAAACATTCAACATTCACACACAAATTAATAAGAACATAGAACATACATGTCATGCAATAAAGAGACAAACAATTACTTAGAACAAGTATCAACAATTACATTGTAATTACTACTTACTCCAAAAATCTAGAGAACTACTCCATGGAGGAGGAAATACAATCAAGAGACATAAAGGGAAGAATGTAACAACTCCAAATAGAAAGAAGGGAGAAGAGAAAGCTTATCAATGTGATGATGGCCTCTTTGGATGGATTCCTTGCTCAAACGGTGGACGGATCGTCGTGACAGCTCCTTGGATGGTGACTTTAGGCTTTCCCCGAAGGGGGAAAACCCCTCCCCCTCTAATTGGGAGACTTTTGGGGCCTTTGATAGCCCCTCCCAATCATCAAAAATGGTTGGGAGAAATCTCCACATGGCCCCTACCAGGATGCGACACGGTCATGCCCAAAAGGCATGGCTGCACTGTGTTGGCATCGGCCAACACTTGAGGTCGAGGCATGGCCGGACCATGTGGGTCTCTAATGTTTCTCCAGGAAGAGACACGATCATGCCTTTTTGGCATGACCATGCTGTGTTGGCTGAGGTGGAACTTGGTCGGAACTCCAAGAATAAGCACGGGCGTGCCTCTTTAGCACGGTGGGAAGGCTCTCCTTTTTGCACAAGGCATGACCATGCCTGGAAGGCATGGTCATGCCTGGAAGGCACGGTCAGCTAATGCTAAGTGCTGAAACTTGATGTCTCCTCTATCTTTTGATCAGTTTTTCCCATAGGAACTCGCCTGTGCTATAGGACATATTCAGTGTGTGTTCCTTGCTTCCAATTCTCACTCCAATGTCTATAATACTCCGTTTTTGCTCCAGAAATGCATCCTATCCAAAAAAAATAGAAGAAGAGCAGATCTCCGAACCAAAAGAGTAACAATAATGAAATAGGGTGTCCAAATATAAATCATGCTCATGAAATGCGAGATAATATATACCAAACAATGCTTAGAAATATGTATAATTTACACGCATTAGCTTTGACTGACTACTGCCACGTCACTTGATCAAGCGCCTGAAAGGGATCTAGGCGCCCGAATCGGCCGAGTTAGCAATGAAGTTGGATCGGATAGGTGTTGCTGGAGGCGCCCTATACCGATCCAAGCCCTCGGATAAAGCTATAAAAGAAGGTCTCAACCAGAGGCTTAAAGATCAATCATTGAAGCTCTATTCTATACTCCTACAACTGTGAAACGCTGCTACACTCAAGCTACAACAATGCAACAACGTTGCAACACCGCTACGAGCTCAAACGAACCTAGCATTTGGTAACGCCTAGTTAATTGCATTCTTTGTATATTTGTTTTCTTTGTTCTTTCCATTCTAAGGGTCGGTAAGGTTGTTACCGAACCTCATTCATTGTAAAAGAAATGAATTGATAGTGATTGTCCAACGAAAGTGGTCAAACTGATTGTGGGCCTTGGAGTAGGAGCCACAAGGCTGTGAACCAAGTAAACCAAAGTGTCCCCTTCTACATTTAGTCTTTTCTTCTACATTTACTTTGTGTTTATGAACAAATTTGTAACATGTACGAAGCGTGCTATTCACCCTCTCCCCCCTCTCTCGCATTTCTTGATCCAACAATTGATATCAAAACATGGTGCTCAAGATTGGTGCAACCACCAATCGAGCTTGTTTTGCGTACGTTTTTTTGATTTTTTTTCGTTATTAATCAGAATTGGTGCAAACACCCCTTCTGATAGATTCTTTTTTGGTTTTGCATAAATTGCTCGAAATTGGTGCAACACCACTCGAGAGTTTTTTTTGGGTACATTATTCTTCCGCACTACTAATCCAAGACCTAGTCTTGGAACATCCATTTTTTTATTATTGTGTGCAAGTTGTTAAATGGCACACCAAGAGAGCTACAGCATTACTCATCCCCCACTCTTCACTAGAGACGATTACGGTTACTGGAAGAGATGCATGGAGTACCACCTGAAAACCCAGGTGGACATGTGGATCTCTATCCAGACCGGATTCTCGCTACCTCTCGACGCAAATGGAGCACCAGTGGGATGCGAGAGCTGGGATCCGCTTATGAAAAAGAAGATAGCAGTAGATGCCAAAGCCACATAAACCCTACAGTGCGGCTTAACTAAGGAAGATCTCAATGGTGTCGACCCCTTCATCAACGCTCAAGACTTGTGGAACAAGCTAATTAAACTCCACAAAGGAACATATGACACAAAAGTAAAAGAGACCTATTATTAAATAATTTATATAATATAACCATGCAAGAAGAAGAGTCCACCAGTCAACACCACGCCCGCCTATAAAATATTCTCAACTGATTACATGCAATCGGGCAAACGATGGAGAATCGGGACGTAATCAGGTATGCTCTAAGACCCTTCCTGAGAAACAATTTGTAGGCATCAATAGTCGATGCTTACAAGGTCTCTCAGGACTTGTCTAAAGTTAAACTAAATCAACTATTTTCTTAACTTGAACTCCATGAGCAAACTAACACAAGCCAAGCTGAGAAGGGTATAGCTCTTTTTGCAGGTCAATAAAAGGATAACAAGCAAAGAACAAGAGTTGAACCACTATCGGAAAAGTCTGAATCTGACGACAATGACGAAACCACTACTAAACTAGTCATCCTCGTTTGAAATCTTGTGAAAAAGAAAAAAAGGGTTCAGCAAACGAAAAATCAAAAAGGTGATTCAGAACAAGAAGGATGGATCAAATCAAACACCTACCTAGAAGGATAAATCAACCTATTATGAGTACCAACAAAAATGACACTTCAAAGATGAGTGTCCAAAATTGAAGAAGAAGAACAAACGAATGAAGAAAGCCCTAAAAGTGATGTGGGACAAATCTTCATCCTCCGAAGAAGAAGAAGAAGAGCAAATTAGCCATTTGGCAATGGTGGCTAGAATCGAGTCTGAGTCTAAAACCACGTCCGAATTGAAAGCCGAGTCTGAATCAAGACACGAATCTGTATCCGTTTCCAAAGGGCCTAACCCCACTATAAGCTCTTCTAAACAATCTAAGTTGTTTAGTGTTATTTCTTACTTGAATCGAAAGTTAGAAAAACCCAACGACTGGGTTAAGTCGCTACTACTAAAGGAGGTCAAACTCCTTAAGGAGCACACTAACCCAAGCTTAGTTGATGATCAGGTTCAGGTTGGAACCTCAACTCAAGTCCAACAACTTGAGAAAGAGAATTCCAATCTAAAAGATCAAGTTACTAAACTTAAAGGTTCACTAGAAAAGTTCACTATCAGATCCAAGGGCCTTGACATGCTTCTTGGGTCTCAGCGAGCTGTGTACAATCGAATCGGTCTTGGATACAAAGCAAGAACTATCAGAACAAGTCTTTCATATCTCTGGTTAATCGAAATAAACCTAGAATCCAAGCTTGGGTTCAAAAAAATGATTTGATTAATCAAGTCAAACCGAACCAGTATTGGGTTTCCTCAAGATCATGTACATAATTCAAATAGACCTTATCTAAGCCATGCTCGAGGGGGAGCCAATTTGAAAAACATCTTTATTATTAGATTGATTGATTGATTACTTGTTTATTTCTTTAATGTGTGTCTTTTATTGCTTAATTTAGAATAGTTAGATAAGGATAATAGACTTGCTTGACACTTGCCCAACATAGTACTAGGTTGGGGCGAGATGATAGTACATTAGGGCAGCCTATTCTAAGTAGTCAGATAAGGTAAGGAGTACCTTATTTGGTTTACTTAGCTAAGTGAAATTAACTGAAGTTACCTCGCCACATCCTAGACTAGTTGGACTAGAGTTTCTCAATTAATTTGCTAAGTGTTCAATTTTATGAATCAGCATTGTCTTAGAAAGTGGTCGTTGCTCCAATAACCAAGAAGACCTCTGTATCTCGCCATTGCCTGGAAGTTGAAACCTAAAATGTACACTTAGTTGGTTAAATGTTAAACTTGAATCTAATTCAAATGTTAATTAATCCTTATAATTCAGACTATTTTAATAAAGATAAAACTAACAACCATCTCACAAAATCTATAAGGTACCCTAATTAAAAACCTAGAAACGGGTGAGATGGATTTAGGATCTAATTAATCCAATTAACTCAACTAAATCTATTTAAACTAATTAATCGACTTAATCTAATTAATTTATTTAAACTAATTTAATTAACTTAATTAATTAGTTACTTAAGCTAATTTAATTAACTAATCAACTTAATTAATTAAACTAAACTTAACTTTAACTAAACTTAATTTACTAATTGAAATCTAACTTAAACTATAACAAAATCAATTAACCTACTTAATTAAACGTTATTAAAACCTAACTCAAACCATGACCCAGACGTCTGTATCAAATACAGGTGCCTTGCATCACCAAATAGAGGCACTTGGACCTAACCTAGGCTCCCCGAGCCGCTTAGCTTCTCACCCACGATTTTTTACCAAGACGCCTGTGGTTTTCCTAATTGAGGCGTCTAAAACAATTCTAGACGCCCCAAGAAACGCCATGCGTCTAGGCATCTGGATCATATCCAAGCGCCCTGAATGATTTATAAGAGGAGCTTGATCCTTCGACTTCAGGCACCACAAACCAAGAATTTGATTGGTTTCTCCTTTGTTTTCAACCACGGTTCGTTCCTGCTAAGCCTAGGTCGTCATTTTCTATACAAGTCCCCAAAGAATGCCTAGGTAACACCCGAAACTCCCCTATTACTTGTTTTTTAATTTTAGAAATAAAATGTTGATTATTATTGGTAGGATTAAAAGGAAGAACACTTACGCTAGTACATCTAGTACTCTTAGCACTAATAGTAGGTTCCCTACAGATGAACCAAGGGTTAGGTTTTTATCTTTATCATATAGACCACTTCCCACTAGGTCCCTATGTAGAACATTTTTCATACAATCATGCATACCCACTATAGAGGTAGTCAACCACTACAATTTAGGTAACCTCGTTTATTGTACTAACTCGATGAACACAGGGTTGTGTGCCGAGTTATATAAGTGCTTGGCTAAGGTTGATGACCTTACCTATAGCACTTGAATTGCAGGTAGAGATTTTACACTTTCTTCTACTGTCATTAGGGACCATCTATGACTTAGACCATCTACATGTCCCTTTTTATATTACCCGCCAAAGGACTTGCCATTTGATGATCCCTACTCCCATTTTACACTAGATAGGATCCATTCCTATTTCTTTGGGGAGGAGAGGGTACCTACAGTGACTCAGTTTCACTCTGTCAAACTTAGGGTACAGAACTATGTTCTGTATAGAGTCTTGGTGACTTGCATCTTACTCTTGACCACTGGGATGTCACTATGATGCGACCCTTTCATTCATTTTTACTTTATGCATTTTGCATAGGCTAGACATAGAACTTAGTCTTCACATGTTTCATGTCATTATCTACTTAGCTAGAATTAGTACTAGCAGAAGGGCTCATATGCCCTACTGCCACATTTTAACATCCCTTCTAGCATCATGTTGTCTAAACCACAAGTGCACGGTAAAGTCAAGTAATAAACAAAATATCGATCCACTGGGATTGTTGATCAATCACTAGTGAGTCCACAAAATAAATTATCTAAACAATCGAAGGTTGTGAAAGCTTAAAAACTAGAAGTTGAGAAAGAGAGAGGTGTGTGAGAGAGTGAGGTTGGTTTGGGAAAGCGATTTGAGGATTCGGTTTCATCATGATGCTAGTTGATGTACTATGGATCGTTCATTCCCATCGCCCTCCATGTTTACATCCTTGTAGGGATTCTAACCAAATTTTCGGTATGAACCCGTGAAGGTTACACCGGAGTGTTTACACCATTTCCTTCCAATGTTATTAAGTGAAGACGTAACATAGAAAGTCCGATTAAAGGATTACCCTCTGTCACTAAGAGCTCCCCGAGTATACAATCTAGATTACACAAGTCACTTCCTAATATTGAAATTGTGAAAACTCATTAAACTCTAATTAGCTAATTTCTTATGGAGAATTGGCCCTCATTTCAAGGCGATGACTTTGGAAAGTCCAGTTAAAGAATTACCCTCTATCACTAAGGGCTCCCCAGGTATACAATCCAAAGAATCTCCTTTACATGGTGACAATCCTTCACATCCACATGCATACACTTCACACACACATTCCATCAAACATAAATAAGACATCATACACATGGAAAAAGTTATAAACATGTCATTGAACAAGGAAATTGGCAAATCCATAGTTTATACATCAACATCATATCACAAATACTCCCTACATCCTAGAATCTAAGAAATCTACTCCATAGCAAGGAGTGAACAAACCAAAGACATGAAAAGAAGCATTCTTACCATCTAAACAAAGATTAGAGAGGAAGAGATGCTTATCAAGAGGATGTCGGCATCTTCGAGATGAAATCCAAGCTCCTGAGTAGACAGATCATTGAAATCGGCTAAGAAATGGACCTAGTAAGTTCCCTTGAAGGGGAAACCTTTCCTCCCTTGAAAAGGGGGTCTTGACCCATTTTTATATGCCCCACGACCATGTCACATCACCACATGACCATGCCTATGATGCACAGCCATTCCGTGGGAGTCTTTTTGAAAAAGACATGGTCATGCTCATGGGCACGAGTTTCTCTAGTAACCAAAATGTAGGCAAATTCTAGTAACCAAAATGAATTAACATGATCTGAGTTTCTCTAGTAACCAAAATGTATTTGAGAGGTCACCTTAGAAGCACAAGTACTAGTTTAATTCTATGAATTATGACTATTTTCATATGTATCTACTATCAAATTCAAGCATAGTATAAAGAGATTCTAAGACTAGGCAAATTCTCAAACTCTTCAAATGAACAATGCTCATTTCATGCTACTATGGATAGGAAAAAGTATATCACTAAGCATACTAACACATAAATCACACAACATGCAAATTTAGAACAAGTGTGCTAGTATTTTTGTAAGAAGGACAAGTCATGCTATAATATGATGATGATGCACCTGACATGCCACAAAAATAACTCAAAATCAAAATAAACTAACTCACACATGCAAAAACAAATCAAACTAAAAAAAATGCAGAAACAAGAATGAAACAAGAATATGTACATATATACAACCCCTCCCCCTAACTTGGACATTTCATTGTCCCAATGAAATGAAACTCAATAGGGTGGACGAGGGCCAGGAAAAAATCTGGGTACACAGGGCAGGTTGTCAAGATGCTCATGATATTGATAAAGAGAGGCAACCTGCTATCTCGTCACATCTAAAGAATGCCTAAATTCCTCCTCCCTTGTCCACTCCCAGTACTGATGATCAAAGAAATCAGATACATGTCCCTAGAACTCCTCTGTCCTCCTAAAATGCTCTTGTATCTCTTGGTACTAACCTTGACTCATAGCAACATGCCCTTCCAACAATTGTTGGTGGGCAGCATGCTCCTCATGAAGAGTGTCCAAAGAGGCGCAGAAGTCAGAAAAGTCAAATCCAGACTGAGTCATATCGCCATAAGCGAAAGAGTGTCTAGTCGGCTCATGTCTAGAGGAAGAGGGTTATGTCATATCCACAAGAGAAGGGACATGTACAGGTGGTCTATCCCTAATAATTCAATTATCGGGGTTTTGAATTGTAGTGCGCTCGGGATTGGATAATAGAAAAAGGATACCAGTTTTCCTAATAAATGCATATTCTCTCTCATCTTAACAGATCATTTTCATGGCCAAACATGTATCGAGATCAATCTTAGAGTTACCATGTATGATATCCAACCCATATAATTCACACCCCAAGTGCATGGCAATGTGTGTAATAAGCCCCCCAAATACAATAGTGCCCGAAGTTGCACCAGATCTTGCTAAGTTATTAAGAAAATGAAAACCCAAATCAAATTTGACCTCCTTCAACATTGCCCAGAAGCAATAAAGCTCTATTTTCCTCACAACACCATCACTATCACCATGACCAAAGACGGTCTTGCTCATAATGCGATGTTGGTATTGGAATACTGGTTGTGAAGAGAGGAGGCCTTGGAACATAAAGGATCATATGGTTCATCTGTCTCTGCAATTTCACTCCAAAATGTCTTACTATTGAAGAAACAATCAAACCTACGAGATATGTCAGTAGGCAAACCAAAATAATTATTGAAATCAAGGAGAGACCACTCATAGTCATGATTCATTAAACGGAAGCTAATCTTCCCAATATCATCGCTATTGAAAGCAAAGTGGGTATCTATGGAGCTTAGGAATTCAAGAGTAATCCTAAGATAGGTTGGGTAATGAATACTCATCAAATCATTCCAACCTAAATTGCTAATCATCCAATCCAAATCATTTCTAATTCCTAAGACATCCAAAGTGTAATTATCAAGGTAACGAGTGAAATTAATCTACGAGCAACAAGAACATCATATCTAGCCTTTTGTTCATCATTGCGAAAAATTATACTGTAAGAATTTTCGTTACCTTCGTCGCGTGCCCTTCACTTTCCTTTGTATATAACCTTCCCTTTGTAGATAGCCTTTCTTTTTCTTTTTTCGGGGTCATCTCCTCCGCTAGATCCTCCACTTTTGCGGAATCACTTCAACATGATGTGTGTCACATGTGAAAGAGGGGAGATTGTTGTTTGTGGGGGAAGAGGAAGAAAGAAAGGAGAGATCTTGAAGGGTTGAAATCTAAAGATCTAGAGATCCAAGATCTAGAAGAGAGATTAAGAAAGGAGATGAGAGATCTTGAAGGGTTTGGAATCTTGAAGAGAGGAGTTCTTTGAGAGAGGGCTCTTGAAGAAAGGAGAAGGCTTTTATGGAGAAATTGGAGAAGACTTGAAGAAGGAATGGGCTAGATCTTGTTTTGGAAAAGAGATCTAGAGAAGTGAAGAAGAGAGAAGAAGGTGGTGGAAGAAAGAGGCATGGCCGTGTAAATGAATGGTAGGGGTCATGCCTTAGGGCTTTAATACCCTAAATAGACCACCACACGATCGTGCCACGATCATGCCAAAAGGGACGGCCTCGGCATGGTTGCTTCGGGTTTCTATGAGAGCCCTCACATGATCGTGTCTTTTGACATGGGCAATTTCTTTTCTTTTTTTTCGCGGGACCATGTGAAATAAGACACAATCATGTCTTTTTTTGGCTGGATGCTTCCTTTAGATATGCACGACCGTGTCAAAAGACATGGCTACTCCGTGGCATATTCTGAAAATTTAGTCTTCAAAAGCACAGGCATGTTGAAGTTTCTTACCGAAGAGTCACGTCTGTTGGCACGACCGTGTCAAAAGACACGACCAATCCATGACTTGATTTGGTGGCTCCTCTGTATAAGGCATAGTCGTGTCAAACCACACGACCATGTTGTGATTGGTTGTTGCCCGTGCACTGATAAGGCATGACAGTGCCTTTTGGGCACGACCATACTTCAACTTTTTCTTTAAAAATTTCTCCTCGCCCGTGTCAAGTCCTACAGCCAGTTCGTGGAGGAATACAACCTGAAAAAAAAACAAAAACAAGACCAAATTAAAGTTCAAAATGAAGTAACTGAAAACATAAAGCAAAAATAGAAAAATGAACCCTTAGGTTACCTTCCAAGAAGTGCTCACTTAATTTCACAAGCTCGACTCATGTCATGGCTCAACTTGGAGCCTTTGCCTTGAATGGGTTGTGTACCCCTCCGTTATGTCAAGTTGCGACTTCAAGCCCATCCCTTATCCGGGCTCTTGCCGGGATAATATATTTGTTACTTTTGCTCTTGGGCCTTTTTTCCTCTCTTGCCAGACTTGGTGCTTCGTCCGGTAGTCCATCGTTGGGATGGTGTTCTTTCTTCTCTTTTGGTTGGAGATCTTCCAACCTACAACATAATTTCTTAATAATAAAAAAATGAATCAGTGGCCTAGGATAAATCAAATTCAACTTTTTCCTTACCTACTACCAATGTGAGCCTATGATTTTAACATCTATTTCTGCTCCGGCCGTAGCAAAGAAAGATCTTCCCAAAATAATGGGGATTTTTAAATCCTCTTTCATAATTAGGACCACAAAAATCAGTAGGGACTATAAAGACTCCTACTTCTACCGACACATCCTCAATTATACCCATAAGGTATCTACAAGAATGGTCTACTAATAGCAGTGCCATGGTGGTGTCAACTTGAGATTATTTAAACTAAGTCTCTTGCAAATAGAAAATAGGATAAGACTTACACTTGCTTCTAGATCACATAATGCCTTACCAATGATGGTTGTGCCAATCTTGCATGGGAGAGAAAAACTCCCTGGATCCTTGAGCTTTGGTGGTAGTGCGTTCAGAAGAAAAGCACTACATTCTTCAGTTAAAGCTACAGTCTCATACCCATCTTTCTTGCGCCGGTTGAAAATGATTTCCCTCATGAACTTGGAAAACTTTGGCATTTGTTGTAGAGCATCAATGAGGGGAATCTCAATACATAGATCCTCTTCAATCAACGTGCTTTTGATCCCTTTCTTTGTAGCAGTCACTTGGGGTTCTCCCAAGGTTCGTCCACTTCTTAGCTCAACAAAATTGCAATGCTCAACAGGGATTTGTTTGGGCTTTCCTGGAAATCTCCCTTGTGGTCTTGAGGAGGAGCTAGCCACTTGTGCAATTTGATTGTCAAGCATCTTAATATGTTTCTCTATATTGTCCGCTTCTTAACTCAATAATATTGCAATGCTCAACAGGGTTTTGTTCGGGCTTTCCCGGAAATGTCCCTTGTGGTCTTGAGGAGGAGATAGTCACTTGTGCAATTTGATTGTCAAGCATCTTAATATGTTTCTCTATATTGTCCATTCTTCTGTTAAGTTGCTTGAGATCATTCTTCATTTCTAGTTGAGTAGCTTGCATCTCCTTAGGAATTTTCTCTATCCTTGAAATTGGAAATTTTGTTGGAAATTGGATGGTTGCCCCATTTGTTCTTGATTGTTGTGGTAGGAAAAATTTGGGTGATTCCTCCAT
>JBBUKS010000002.1:6061740-6076585 GCA_038050645.1 Hedychium gardnerianum | reverse complement strand
GGTAGTGCCAACGGATAGACTACTCCACCTATCCACTCTAGTATCACAAAGGGTCTGATATAACGAAGAGCTAACTTTCCCTTCAAATCAAAATTTCCAATCCCTTTAATGGGTAAGACACGTAGAAGTACATGGTCGCTACCATAAACTTCAACTCTGATCTACATAACTCTTTTGTCAATCCTAGACTTCCAACATTACTCATCTGATAATATACACTAACTCTACATCATGCTGAATGCTCTGTGACCCCAGCATCTGTGGTTCACCAGCTTCTTTTCACAGAGTAAGAGATCGACGTGCTTTGTCGAATAAAACCCCAAATGATGAACATCTGAATAGCCGACTGCTATCCATAGAGCTATGCAAACTCCACCAGGTGCAAATGATTCTCCCAGCTGCCTCCGAAATCTATCACGCATGCTCACAATAGATCCTTAAGTCTCTGTGTAGCGCGCTTTGACCCATCTGTCTGTAGTGAGAAACTGTACTACAATAACTCTTCGTACCCAAAGTCTGCTAAAATATTGTCAAGATTGTGAAGTAAAACACAGATCTCTATTTGATGTAATACTCTGAGGTATATCATGATATCAAATAATCTCTCTACTATATGACTCCGATAGACTATCCAAAAAGTCTGTCCTACGGATTGGTAGAAAATGTGCAGATTTGGTTAATCGCTCCACGATTACCCAAAACGCATCATGTCCTTTTTGTGTTCGAGTAACCCTATCACGAAGTCCATAGTGATATGTTGTCGTTTCCATTCCGATATCGGAACCTTCTGAAACAACTCTTCCTGTTGCTTAGTCTTCCCTTGATGATAGATCAATCATCAAGCCACAAATTCCATTATATCCCATTTTCATGTCATTTCACCCGCAGAACGCTCAAGTCCCTATACATTTGGGTACCATCGGGATGAATAGCGAATCAAGATCTATATGCTTCCGGAAATAAGTCTTCATTGACTAGGTGAGCCCTAGGTACACACAATCTTCCACGAACATATAGGATGTCATTCTCATCATAAGAGGATTCTGTGTGGGGTCCTGAAACCACTCTACTACAGACACTACAAATGCTGATCATTAGCCTCTGCTTCTTAATTTATTCCAAAATGGGAAATTGAGCAACCCTTGATATCAAAATCCCATGCTCTGTCTGTTCTTGTTCTACTAGTCTCATCTATGAGAAACTCTGTATCAAATTCGTAACTACCGCTCGGTGACTAGCTAGAACCTCATACATATGACATCTCCATATTTACAGCGTGAAAATAATAGTTGTCGCTTCCCAAATCGTAAATAGGATAGTTCTCCTCGTGTTCCTCCAACTGACGAGAAGCATATGATACCACCCATGCATGCTGCATCCAAACTACACTTAACCCTTGCAGCGATGCATCAGTGTAGAGCACAAATCCATTTCCCCAGAGGAAAACACCAGGACGGTTGTGGTAACCAGTCTTTGTTTGTGTTCTTAGAAACTTGTCTCGCAAGCCTCTATGTGAGAATGAGATCATTGTATAGATAGACATATGTGAGAATGAAATCATTGTATCTTATTCATCATGATGTTGCATGCATGCTATCGACTATGTCTCCCATTAAGTTGGTTGAGTGAGTTGTAGCATCAGTGATACATGTATGCTATCAATTATGTCTCCCATTAGGTTGGTTGAGTGAGTCGTAACATCGGTGGAACATGTATGCTATCGATTATGTCTCCCATTAGGTTGGTTGACTGAGTCATAGCATCATGGAGATACATGTGCTATCGATCAGGGCTCACTTCGGGTGTGTGCTAGTCGTAGACATGCTACTAATTGGATTGTTATACCTTGGCTGCCGACTAGGTCATACGTGGTAGAGAGTTTCTCCCACAGCTCGTAGCTAGATAGCTACCTCCTGTCTGCCCACAAGGCCATTCGTAGTAGAGAGTTTCTCCCGCAGACATGTACCCTAACATTTTTGGACTACCCATGAGTATCATGGTAGAGCGTTTCTCCCGCAGTCCACAACTGACGAGCTGGGTGTCTTGGTCATTTGTATACCTTGTGGTGGAGCATTGCTCCTACATATGATACCCTAATTAGTGATACTTGTATCGATATACGCATATGAGATGTTGTACTTATGCTGATTATTGATGGTACATACATAGGAGTTACTGTACTTATATTGATTATTGAGGGTACATGCATTTGAGATGTTGTACCCATGTTCTTTGTTACTAGCACTACTCACGATACTATGTGCAGTTGAGTAGAGTGCTTGTGTAGTAGTGACATACGGGTTGTCATCATACGATGGTGAGTATATTCTTCTTCGAGACGGTATACCTTTGAGTTTTTGTACTCTTTATTGTTCATGCGCTATTTGTCTTATACCCGCTGAGTATTCCTTTGTACTCACCACCCCTGTTTTCTATTGTTGTTTCTATGTTAGCAGGTATATGATGAATGGGTCGCTTGGAGAATATCTGTCTGCGCCGTCCCACTCGCATCGAGCTACGGTTTTATTTTCATTTTGTATCTATTAGTATTCACTTCCGTATTTATTTAATTTATTGGCATTGTATTAATTAATTCACATTTGGACATTTGACATTTATTCGGTTATATATTCGGAGTGTTAAGTCGAGTCGGCTCGCTGTTTGATTGTTTGGATTTTTATTGTGAGATGGACCCCCTAGTATTTCTGTGTTTTGGGATTTTCTTATATACTACGTGATTGTGCATATTCGGATAGGGTATTATATCTCTTATACACTATGTGATCGTGATTATCTAAGTAGGATATGATAATATTTTTATCTGTGTTGTGGTTATGTAATTAAAACTATCATTATTATAAAAAAATATATTATCTATTTTTTAATGAATAAATATATTCTCAGGTATGACATAATCATATTCTTCTTCTGAATGAGATGAGGGAAGTTCTGTTACTTAATCCTTTGGAGACTCAACCCTTTATATAAACCTTGGGCCCGTTTAAGTTAGCAACTCATCATAGATAACAGAAATCGAGTAATATAATTCTACGTAGAAAATTCATATCTTTTAATTCAACTCATGATTAAAATATAAATTAGTTCACTTTATTGGACTTAAATCTTAATGTCAATACCATGCGTTACAATTTTAACATGCAAGCCCACTAAACAGAGAAATAAATACCATCAGAAATTAGTTCTTTTAATTTAAACCTCTTTTAAAACCTAAGTTATAGGTTATACTTAAGACAATATGCATGTTATTTCATGAATAAATCCTAAAATTATTTCTATTATGATATTAAGTTAGTGTATATTAAATAATTCAATTTTTTTTTAAGTTCATAAAGGTTTGAAATTTTGATTTAACCGTATTTACATATGTGTTCTATTTGAACTCTTACTTATTATATGATTAATAATTTATTTTAGATAAAAGTATTCAAATGGTACTAAGCTAAAAGGGTCTTAAAGAGCTTTTACGGATGTGATACAATGATAAAATACCTAGACGAGCAATAAGATGATTGAATTTCAAATAAAATAAATATCATAGAGGTCAACTTCTGAGCATGAATAAATTCCAATAAGTGAATTAAGAGAAAGATCATTTACCTCCAAATTTATCGGGTAAAAATTGGACACCTAGATTATATACCAAAAAAAAGTCTTAAAGAGTAGTTTTGTAGAACTTCCATTTATCTCACAAATGATTTTTATAAAAAGTTAATTACAAAATAACAATTTGCATTAATACTTAATTATCCAATTTGTTTAGGTAATTGATGTTCTATTATATATTTTTGTTGGGACATAATGATTAAATTTCTTTTCATTAGAATAAATTTTATGTCACTTAGTGACTTAACTTATGACTATGAAGCTCTGGATACATTGTTTTCTCATTTAAGTAATAATATAATTTTGTAAGACCACAATTAGAATCACTTATTCGATTTTTGAGGTCATTTTAGCACCTATGGATATTGACACTACCAAAATATAATCTGTAAGATCAATTCTAAAATTTTCCACTTAAATGTTTCTCTCTAGAATGTAATCTTCTTTACAACGTCATGTTAAAAAATTATATCTCTTTGTGGTAAAAGCGCTAAGATACATATCTAATTTTTAAAAAAATAATTTAAATATTTAATTTTTATGATCTAACTAATTTTAAAAGTAATCGATTTGATCTCATAGAAATTTTCTATTGTTTATTAGGATAAATCAAAAAGTGTAAATGAATCTTCGTGAACGGTTCAACATCATAAATTTTTTAAACTCCCCAAATATAATATACTACGGGTGAAATTTGAACTCTCGTTATCTAGGGAGCTTATTTCATCTCTTACTATCACACCATAATCTCTAGGTCATAAATATCTAATATATAAGTGAATTCTCCTTTACATAGGAGAAGGGTGTATGACTTAGCCTCACTCTCCGTATACCTAGTAAATCGAGAAAATGCGAGTGATTCCAAAGTTAACGGCCATGCTCACGAGAAGTTCGATCACAAGCGTTTGATAGGGGGAATTGAACCCTCGATTCATGAATTCACCATGGTAATTAATCTTTGTATATATTTTTTTTAAAATTTTAGTTGCTTCAAAATAACTGTTTCAGCTTAAACAAATTAGCCTAATTATATACTTTGTAAATGATCAAGGATCATCATAGATTTTGATGCAGTGAAGTGTGAGCATATCATAATTTTTTATTTGGATTAACAATATAAAATATATAATATATTAAATCAAAATTTATTCATAAATTTATAATTTATTATATAGTATAACTCATAATTAGGATTGTAACTGAACCAAATGTTCGTAAACAAACTTGATGTTCAGCTTGATAAGAGCTTGTTTATGTTCGTTCAATATACACAAGATTAATTAAACAAACAAGCTTGAACACATATGTGTTCAGCTCGTTAACGTTCGTAAACAACGTTCGTGAATAATCATATTCATTAGTAAAACTCTTATCAACAAGTTAAATAAATAAAATAAAATAAACAAATAAGTTTGAATTATCAAACTCAATAACAAATCAAACAATCAAATAAGTTTGAATTGAGAGTTCGATAACATCTAAACAAACCAAACTCAAGTCAAGCTTGAAGTGAGAGCTCGATAACATCTAAACGAACCAAGCTCAAACCAAGCTTCAAACAAGCTTAAGCTCATAAAAAATAAACCAAGCCAAGCTTGAACAATCATTTCAAAAGCTTGGTTCATTTTAAGCTCGGCTCAGCTTGACTCGATTATCTTATCAAATAAGCTTGAACACCCCAAAGCTTGACTCAATTTGACTTGTTTATAGTCCTACTCATAATGGTCTATTTTTATGCCTAAAAATTTTTGTTTAAATTTTGTTCAAAGACATCAATAATTTTTATCATTATATTAAGATTATTTTCATATCTTTTGTATTATTAAAATGTTGAGATTATTTAAATCTTTGTTTAATTATTATTAGTGAATTATTTTTATTCTAAATTAATATTTCTTTATTAAATTTAGAGACGATTTTCTACATTTGATGATTTCTATTGTTCTTTCTAAAATTCCTGTATGAAAATCATCTCTAAAATAATTACTATTCTAATCGGGTCAGATTTCTTGTTGGTGATTAAGCTGTTCTAGTCAGATTAATTAATAAATACAGCAACAAGGGAAGGGAAGTGGATTTATTAGGAGGGAGAGAGACGGAGAAAGCTAAAGCTTGAAAGCGTGCTTGCCGGCCATTATTGCGGTCGCTCTCGCCTTCTTTTCTAGTCTCCCAAATCTTGATCTTGCTTATCAAATTTGCTCACTGGGATCGACGGTGTGAGTGGGTGGATGGGGATTTGCAAAAAGCGAGGCAGACGCAACTCGTAAGGGATGAGTGCGCAGTGCGCGTGGAGTTCCAGAGTGGAACTCGACTGAATCGAGGTAGATTCCGTGCATCAGCGGGACAAAACGCCGAGAGATTTGAAATAGTCGGCACTTTCGCACTCGATCCTTCAAGAAAACACAGAAAGCTTGCTCCTTTACGGATTTCGCCTACGAAAAGGCTCCGAGATTGGCGATGTTCTGTGATATGCGATCGCTTTCAGTCTCTTTCCCGAAGGAATTTGTTTCGACTTTGGTGAATTTCCCTTGCAGAAAGTAGTTCTATTGACACTGGGACTGAGGAGGCAATTCTAAGCTTAGCGTTGAAACGAAAATTTGGCAATGTTCGGGCTGTCGGCAGATTTCTTCTTTTTGGCAGAGGGAAAGTGGACTGTCATGTGGCTATAGATGTTGGAAAAACTTTGGTGCCTTTCGCAAGGAAGTCGTAAAGCTGAGGCCAGTTTGGAGTGGACTGGGTTCATTGGACCACTTGGACTTCTAGGGTTTTGGATTGAATTTGTGGATACAGCCACCAGTTTGGTACGATGGAATTGTGATAGGAAACTCTTTTCCATTGTTAGGCGAGAGAATTTTGGATTGTAGTATCCTAACCGAGGAGGAAGACTGGCTATATTGGTTTTTCTTATGCTTCTTATTTCAGAAACTCTAGTTCCGGTACTGGCTACAAATCTGACTTGCTTGACGAAAAGCTTTGCTTTTGGTGTTATCTGGAAGCTACTTCTGGCTTAATAAGTTCGTTGATTAAAGCATTGCGTTTTCTGGTGTCAGGAATAGATAAGATTTCAGAACCGCGGAGGTATGTATGTCCCATTTTGTTGAATAGGATTGCTTTGAATATTAACTTGATTTCCTAAAGGCTTCTGCTTCTTTTCTTGGATTTTAATTTTGATCTTCTTATGCTTCTCATAATTTGACGGAATTCCTTCCCTTTTTTCTTGTTATGCTTGTCAGAAAGAAGTGTGTGCGGTTGCGGTTTTTATGGTTCCCTTTCTTCTTACTGCTATAAAGCTTTGTGACTACAATGGTTAAAATGCCAGGGATAGTAAATTCTGAGAGTGTATCTGCTTTCTTGGTTCTGAAGTCTGTGTTTTTGTTGACCTCTCTATTTATCTATAATTCTGAAGGGGTAAACATAGAAGGGCAATACCTGTTGAAGCTTAAGAGCCAAATGACAGATGCTTTTCACTACCTAGATAGTTGGAACGCTAATGATCTTACACCCTGTCAGTGGAAGGGTGTTAATTGCATTTCTGATAAGGGTATAGTAGTTGGTCTTCATCTCGGCTCCATGAACCTGTCTGGAAGTATTTCCCCAATCATCAGTGGATTAGTTCACTTAACTGTTCTTGATCTTTCCTTCAATGAGTTCTCTGGAGCAATTCCTAGGGAGATTGGTAATTGCTCTAAGTTAGAGGTATTGTATCTGAATAACAATAAACTTGAAGGTGAAATCCCTCATGAATTGGGTAGTCTTTCCTCTTTACTAAGGTGCAACTTGTGTAATAACAAACTATCTGGTCAGCTCCCTGAATCAGTTGGAGGTCTTTCATCCCTTCTGGAACTTGTAGCCTACTCTAACAACATCACAGGTTCTTTGCCACGCTCCATTGGCAACCTGAAGAACCTAACTGTTTTAAGAATGGGACAAAATCTGATAACTGGTAGCATTCCTGTGGAAATCAGCAAGTGTCGGAACATGAAACGTTTTGGTCTTGCCCAAAACCAACTAGAAGGTGAAATTCCCATAGAGATTGGGAAGTTGGCAAGTTTGACTGAACTGGTTCTTTGGGACAATAAACTTTCTGGAAGTATCCCTAAGGAGCTTGGAAACTGTAGTCAGCTCGTGACACTTGCACTTTACCAAAATAATCTTGTGAGTGGTATACCTGAAGAGATTGGAAACCTGAACAATTTGGAGAAGCTATATCTATACAGGAATTCATTGAATGGAACTATTCCAAAGACAATTGGCAATCTTACTCGGGCAGCAGAAATAGATTTATCAGAGAATACATTGACTGGAAATATACCATCTGAGTTAAGTAATATTAAAGGTTTAAACTTGCTTCACCTGTTCCAGAATCAGCTTACTGGCTTTATTCCACCTGAATTGAGTGGATTAAGGAACTTAAGCAAGCTTGATCTGTCAATCAACTCTCTGTATGGGTCTATTCCGTCTGGATTTCAGTATATGCCAAGTATAACTCAGTTACAGCTTTTTGACAATATACTGTCAGGCATCATTCCTCAGAAACTTGGGGTGCACAGTCCACTTTGGGTGGTTGACTTTTCCGATAATAATCTCAATGGGCAAATTCCAAGGAATCTTTGCAGACACTCAAACCTTATTTTGTTGAATTTATGGTCTAACAATTTGACTGGCAACATTCCTGGTGAAGTTATAAATTGTAGATCCTTGGTGCAGCTTCGTCTTGGTAAGAACAGCCTGACAGGAAGCTTTCCCTCAGATTTATGCAAGCTGGTTAATCTTACTGCCATTGAGTTAGATGAGAACAGATTCAACGGTTCCATTCCACCAGAGATAGGGCAATGCAAAGCTTTGCAGAGGCTTAATCTTCCTACCAACTTTTTCACCCATGAGTTGCCATGGGAGCTTGGTAATCTGTCGCAGTTGGTTATCCTTAATATCTCTTCCAATAAAATAGGAGGAAGAATACCTCAAGAGATTTTCAAATGCAGGATGCTTCAACGACTTGATCTCAGCAAGAATGAGTTTACTGGCACGTTGCCATATGAAATGAACCTTGTCCAGTTGGAACGGTTTGTGATTTCTGATAACACATTGTCTGGAACAATACCCCCTATCATAGGAAACCTCACTCACCTGATGGAGCTACAGATGGGTGGTAATGAATTTTTTGGTTCAATACCAAAGGAATTGGGTGAACTTTCGAGTTTACAAATTGCAATGAATCTTAGCTACAATAAACTTTCAGGAAATATCCCACAAGAGATTGGCAATCTTGCTCTGCTGGAGTTCCTTTTGCTGGACCATAATCATTTGACTGGTGAAATTCCGTCTTCTTTTGTCAATCTGTCTAGCTTAATGGGACTTAATCTTTCATATAATGATCTCACAGGACCTATACCCTCTATTCCACTGTTCAGCAACATGGCTCTGAGTAGCTTCAAAGAAAATAAAGGTCTTTGTGGTAAACCTCTTGGTGATTGTAGTTTGTCTCCATCATTGTCTGCATCATCACCTAGAACAAATACCTCATTGGGTAGGACCGTCACTATAATTTCCACTGCTATTGGAGGAATTTCTCTTGTTCTTATTGTGATAATGGTGTACATTCTCAGAAGACCTATTGAAACAATTTCTCCTTTTCAAGACAAACAATTACATAATACAACTTCAAGCACATATACATTTCCAAAAGAAAAGATTTCCTTTCAAGACCTTGTTGCTGCTACGAATGATTTTGATGAGAGTTTTGTGATTGGAAGGGGTGCTTGTGGAACAGTATATAGAGCACTACTGAAATCTGGAGAAACAGTTGCTGTGAAGAAATTGTCATCAAACCGAGAGGGTAACAATACAGAGAATAGTTTTCATGCAGAGATTTTGACTCTTGGAAAGATAAGGCATCGCAACATTGTGAAGCTCTATGGTTTTTTTTATCACCAGGGTTCAAACCTTCTTCTGTATGAGTACATGGAAAGAGGCAGCCTAGGGGAGTTACTTCATGGGGAATCTTCTTCTTCTCTGGACTGGGAAACCCGTTACATGATTTCGCTTGGCGCTGCTGAGGGTCTCTCATATTTACATCATGATTGCAAGCCCCACATCATTCACAGAGATATCAAGTCAACCAATATTCTGCTCGATGAAAACTACGAAGCTCATGTTGGAGATTTTGGATTGGCAAAGGTGATTGACATGCCACAGTCAAAATCAATGTCCGCAGTTGCTGGATCATATGGGTATATAGCACCTGGTGAGTCACCCTAATATCATTAGCTCTTCTCAATTTCTTTATGTCTGAGTTGGTTGATTCATGAGTTTCAGAAAAAAAAAATGGTAGTGGTTTATGTCAATTGATGTAAATGTGGAATTGAAGTATTGATGAGAAAGAATTTTAGATAGCTCATTCAGGATTCATTCAGTATATGACTGCCTTTGTTAACAATTGATCCTAGTGTTAGAATATTGCTTTGCTTCTTGTTATTTGGATATATTTGGAAGAGTCATATTGGGTTTTGCCATATATTTCTCTTCTCACGCCTGATCAACCTTTTCTGTCAGAATATGCATATACCATGAAAGTTACGGAAAAGTGTGACATCTACAGTTACGGGGTTGTTCTGCTCGAACTGCTGACCGGAAGAATGCCTGTTCAACCATTAGAGCAAGGAGGGGACCTTGTTACATGGGTAAGGACGTACATAAAGAACAATTCTATCTCTCCTGGAATGCTTGACAATAAACTCAATCTGGAAGATGGATTTACTGTGGATCACATGATCATGGTCATGAAAATTGCTTTGCTTTGTACAAGTATGTCGCCGTCGGATAGACCAGCCATGAAGGAAGTTGTATTAATGTTGGTCGAGTCGAAAGAGAGGGCTGCCAGCTTTGGTTCATCACATGTTTCTGATCTCTCTTTCAAAGATGATGACTTGTAGCGAATCTCTCTGGTATTCATAACAATTGTCTTTCTTTTCTTTTCTTTTTTCTTTTTGGTGCAGGATCGAGATGTATCATCTTTTTTCTCTTTTTTAAATATGTTATCCTTCCTAAATAGATCTCTTTCAGGATTTATATTATTCTTTTTTACAGAGTTTAGAAATGCGAAATCATGTATTGGTTGATATGAAACACCATTCTCGTTGTATTTGTGAACAAGATTCATTGCAAATAGCAAGATCCTAAAGCTAAAATAGTTGTGTTGGATTAATTCGCTGCACAAGTAACCTTATCAATTCAATACCTTGGACATTCTTTTCTCAAGCTGATATGGAATACCAACTTACTATTAGTACCCAAGTGATTAAAGGGGAGATTTCTGAAATTTTATGATGGTAAAAGGTGAAATGCTCGTCTCAGTGTCCCCGTCATTCCGTCCCAAAACTAACACGGAGGAGGTAAATCACGATAGCTACTAGCCTGAATAGTAACTAGTGCATGAGGGAGGGCAGGAACCTGGCTACTAGTCAGGATTTGACCTCCAAACCTCATGATGACAACACCTTATGCACTAGCCATCAGAACCATGGTGGTTTTGATATTTGATCAAATTAATTTTGTTGGTATAGGGAGTACCAGATAATCAAACATGATTTTGATGTTGGCAAAAGTTTAAAATTAAGTTTTATTGTGATATAATGAGGGTTCATCAAGTGTGTAAGGAAAGCCCTAGTAGGTTAGTTGGACCGGATACTAGGCAGATGAAAGTCTTAGTAGGTCAGCTGGACCTGATACTAGGCAAGGTAAAAGTCTTAGCAGATCGAGGACACTAGGCGAAAGTCTAGATGGGTAAGTGGACCAGACATCTAGCAAGTTGATGGGTTAGCAAGGATCGGACATCGAAGGAAGCCCCGAGGGTAAGAGGATTAGATGCTAAGCAGAAAGTCCAAATAAGTCTAAAAGACTGAATGTTTGGCATAAAGTAATTTCTCCCGAGCGAAGAGATTCTTCTGAAAGGAAGAATGGTGAGGACGAGTTACCGCTAAGAGAACAGTAGGCGTCGATCCGACCTAAGATTTCACAAATTCCAAATTCAAGATCGGACAGTGTTAATACTGTCCTATTTAATTATTATATTATTCTTGTGCTAACGTTGTGGTGCAGAGACTTATAATCAGAAGTTGGCCAGAACCAGTGAACTCCGGGTGACCGGACAGATTCCAGGTGCCCGGAAGGTTCGACTCAGCCCTATGTGCCAATGACGTAGCACAATCTGCTTGGTTGGCAACGTGGTGTAACACGTCAGATCCAAGCGCCCGGAAGGGATCCATGCGCTCAGATCAGGATAAGATGCGATGGAAGAAGTCAGATAGAGTTTCGTCCAGAACTCGCCATGTCAGCAGTTTAGGCGCCCGGAAAGGATCTAGGTGTCCAGAGATGGATAAATTGCGACGGAGTCAGATCGGATGAGGTCGAGTTGAGGGCGCCTGAGGCTAATCCAGGCACCCGAAATGCCCTATAAAAGAAGTTGCAAACAGGAGCTTCAAGACACACTTCCGATCATCCTCTTTTAGGTCTTCTCGCAACCGCCTTGTTCCATAAATGTCAACGCTATGCCGGGACACCGTTCCAATAACTGCGCTATACTCCGGATTTCTTCTTGTCAATATATAAGTTGTTTTTATTCGACTTTTGTACTTAATTCTTAAGGAACGATAAACGTGTTACCGTTCCTCAGCTTTTTTTTAAAAGATGAGTCTTTTCCTCTGAATCATTGTTTGGAGGAGAAAACTATTAGTGGATTTCCAATTGAAATCGGTGAATGACTACAGGCCTTGGACTAGTAGTCGCAGGCTGTGAACTAAGTAAAACTAAATGTGTGTTTATGTTGTGCTGAATTTTCTATTTTCACTGCTTTTTGTTAAATGGGTTTTCAAAAAATGTAAAAAAAACGACACACGTTATTCACCCGTCTAGCGCTTTCTCCAATCCTATAATTGATATTAGAACGGGGGCTCTCTGAATTGGTGCAACCACCAAATCGAGCAATTTTTTTTTTCATTTATGTATTTTCTTTTCATTTGCTATTTTTTCACCAGCATTGCTAATCCAAGACCAAGTATTGGAACATTTCGTCCTATTTTTTTGTGCGCAAGGTTTGTTGTTTGAATGACCCCATCAAAAGGGTACAACAAAGCCCGACACCTCTCTTCTCTCGTGAAGGTTTTGGCTTTTGAAAAGGCCAAATGGAGTCTCACCTGAAGACCCAGGTGGAGATGTGGATCATGATCCAAACTGGATTCACTCTCCCCACTAATGAAGGAGTATCGCTCAGTTGCGACAAATGGGACAACGCAACAAAGAAGAAGACCGAAGTCGTTGCAAAAGTTACTCAAACCCTCTAATGCAGCTTGACCAAGGAAGAACTCAATGAGCTAGATCGTTCATCAGCGCGAAGGACCTATGGGACAAGCTAGTCGAACTACATGAAGGGACCTCCGACACCAAAGTAAGTAAGCGAGATTTAATTTTAAATAAATTATATAATATTAAAATATAGGAAGGAGAGTCGATGAGTTAGCTAAATGTCTTGATCCAGGATCTTCTCATCGGACTTTACGCGATCAGACAACAAGTCAAAAATCGTGACATAATCAGGTACACTCTAAAAGCGTTTCCTTGAAACTCTCTGTGTGCATCTATGGTAGATGCCTACAAGGTTTTGAGGGACCTTTCAAAGGTAAAACTAGATGAACTTTTTCTGAATTTGAACTTCACAAACAGACTAAAGCATGCCCGGTCAAGAAAGGTGTTGCTTTGATTGCAAAAAAATTCAAGAACAAGGAGCCAAAGGACAAGCCTAGAACCGAACCCAAATCCGAAGACGAATCGGATTCAGAAGACGACAAAACCACCTCTGAATTGGTTAACCTGGTCTTAAAACTTTTCAAGAAGAACAAGGGATTCACAAAACGGGAGATAAAAAAAGGTGATCCAAGCCAAAGAGAAGAAGTCCGAGTCCAACAGAACCACAAAACCCAAGTTCGAGGTGATTTGCTACAAATGCAATCAAAAAGGGCACTACAAGGTCGAATGTCCAAACTTGAAAAAAGACAAAAAGCAATGGAGGAAGAAGGCGCTGAAAGCTACTTGGGACGAATCTTCATCAGAGGAATCAGACGAGGAAGAATAAGCACAAGAAATCTTCCTAGCACTACCGACAAGAGATCAAGTGACTATGACCGAATTCGAACCCGAGTCTAAGATTGAATTCGAAGTCGAGTCCGAGTTAAGCCACAGATTCGTATCCGGTTCAGAAAGTCCAAACCCCAGTGTATGTTCTACCTTAGTTGATAAGTTATACAATATGATTTCTTGCTTAACTCGAAAGTTGCCTAAGTCTAATGCCCGGGTCAAGTCACTCATTAAGGAAGTAGAAGCCCATAAGGAGAAGACTAACCCGAGTCCCCTCAATTAACCACGTTCAAAAGGGAACCTCAACTCAAGTCCAAAATCTTTAGAAGAGAATTGCCTCCTAAAAAATTAAGTTGAGTAACTAAAAGACTCGTTATAACGGTTCACATCGGGGTCCAATAACCTTGACATGATATTTGAAACTCAATGAGTCATATACAACAAGTCTGGACTTGGATTCAAAGTCAAGACTCGATACAATTCATACATGTGTCATTAGTCAATCGAAATGCTAGAAAATAAGTCCAAGCATGGGTCCCTAAATCAAGCTTGAGTAATTAAGTTGGACCAAATCAATATTGGATTCTTAAGAATCAAATTCACTACCTAAATAGACCTTATTGAGGTTATGATTCAGGGGAAGGCATAGAAAAATAATTTTTCCCGTTAGATAAAATTCATGATTCCTTGATTTACTATTTTTACTATGCATGCTTACTTTATTTTTTGTTTAATTTAGAATGGTTAGATATGGATGTAGACTTAGTTAACACTTTCCCAACATAGTACCAGGTTGAGGCGAGATGATACTCGATTTTTATCGATACAGTCTCTTTATTTTTCGTAGATGTAGTGTGTACACGTGTATGGTATGCACGATAGGATCATGCTTATGATTGGGTAATCATGTAATTGTTTAACACGCGTGTGACATGTGTTTGCTCACATGTAGTTCAATTGTCCATGTCATATAGTGTTATACATGTGGGTGTTGTATTCCCTTGAATCATGTTATGATCATGTTGTTGATAGACACGCGTGTGACGTGCAATTATATTTAGTTGTTAGCTCTTGTTTCATTTATGTCATGTAG
>JBBUKS010000002.1:6024358-6035470 GCA_038050645.1 Hedychium gardnerianum | reverse complement strand
TGGTAGTAGGTAGTCAAGTAAATCTACCATCACATATGTCTAACTACATAAATGTACTCGGTTACATCCATGAAAATATATTAATCATACTACACACCACACACGTGTATATAACTATAAATCAGATATGATAATCACTAATATGAAACATCAACATTGGTACATGTCACATGTGTGTCCACATCTATAACTACATGAAATAAATGAAACAAGAGCTAACAACTAAATATAAATGCATGTCACACACGTGTCTATCAACAACATGATCATAACATGATTCAAGGTATACACCACCTATATGTATAACACTACATGACATGGATAATCTGAACTACATGTGAGCAAACACACGCCACACACGTGTTAAACAATTATATGATTACCCAATCATAAGCATGATCCTATTGTGCACACCATACATGTATACACACTACAAGTATGAAAAATAAGAGACTGTATAGATATAAAATGAGCATCTCAAGGTACAAGCAAATAAGTAGCAAAAACACATGTAACATGTGAATAGAGTTAAGGTAAACACAAATATTACAACTAAGAAAACATGTCATGCAACAAGGTCAATATTTACGGGAAGAGTCAAGTAAGAAATACCCACCTCCAAATCGTGGATCGTGTCGAAGAGTCCTCAAGTCCAGGTATTTGTCCTGAATCAACGTCCTGCATCAAGGAACATAAATTATAACTAAAATCTATCATAAACATATAACTGAACTGGATTCTAATTCATTCAGGAAACCCTAATTAGTTTAACCTAATTGTATCCCAAAACTAATTACAAGGCTTATGACCAAAAGTTCTTTCAACCCCATAATCCTTAACAATGGTCATACCTGAAACCCTTTAACAATAAGCCTACAATTTAGACATAATCCTTACATCAATTTGATCCTCCAACCAACACAAGATTTAGGTATGAACAACATAGATAGCACAACCAACTTCATCGAATAATACATCACAACCTCAACTCATATGTATCTACAACCATCTTATACAAATTCAACTCTAGTCATTTTTTCAATTCATAGCTCCATTCAAACATCTCCATTCAAACATCTCAAGATAATTTTAGCAAGCACGAACCATTATCTCCAAAATAGATTTACTACACATCCTACTCGCAAATGCTATTACAAGAGATCATGTATGTTAGTCCTTTACTTTTGTTCAAGCATACCAATTTCACAAATCAGAAATTAAACTATATCAATCTAACAACCTCCAATCCAAGAAATACCAAGATATCCATCAAAGATTAAATCAATTGGAATTAACCCTAATTCACAACACAACATAACTACACAATCAGAATTCTCCACATACTACATGTATCTTCAATACACGAAGATGATACTAAGCCACATAATAACAATACACCCATTTTTGAATTTATAGCTCCAAACCTTACAATCCAGGATTAATCGCTCATTAACCATACTCATTAGGTATGATTCAAAATTTTAAACTATAATCATGCATGAACACATCTCCGCCCAAACCGAAATCCACCACCATTTGAATCAATCCCATAGTTCAAGCCAAAACTTCAAGATATAACTAAACAAGAACAAATTAACTGCATGAAACCCTAGAAGTTAGGTCCATACATAACAATTTCATTTAGATATTAATTCTCCAATGCCAACATAACTAAAACTAGCTATCTCCTAATTACTGAACCTAAAGCATCATAAGGTAAAGAAACTTGTTACCCACATAATTCCTCCCCTAAAATGGCTGTCGGTGAATTGAGATGATCGGAACAATATCAAGCAACCCTAGTTGGCCCATCTCGACCGGAGCAAATGGTTGAAATAAGGGACGTCGGCATGTGACAAAGTGGCCAGATATCACCGTGGCCAGGGTAACTCAAACTTATTGCTGGGGCTGCCGGAGCAAGAATCAGCCGGCAATGCTGATGATCAAAATAGGAGTAGGACCTGGTCTCTGACAGCGACTGTCGGGTGGGTGATCCGATCAAGGGCTACTCCTCTCCAATCGCAGCTTGGCCATGGTTGTGGGCTGTTGCTGGCCGAGCTTAGCGGCTTGCCGACGGTGGTCACGGGCTGGAGGGACGACAGCTGTGAACTGGCCAGCGACGCTGGCCGTCTACGAGCTGCAGCTTGTGTGCTGATCAGAGCGTGGGCCAGCAATGATGGATCTGGAAGAAATGACTTGGAGAAGCTGGCCGACGGCAATAGGGATCGGCGAGAAGCAAGGACAGCGACTGGAATTCGTGAGAGGAGAAAGGTTGACTCCCGACATCGATTTGTCGGAGCAGTAAGGGGAAAAGGTCGCCGACGACCGACGATCGAAGAAGAGGGAGAGCAGAGAGATCGACGGTGAGAAATTCGGGGAAAGAAAGGGAATCGGTAGCTAGGTTTTCGAGAGGGAGGAAAGGGAATCGAGTGGGGAGGAGAATGAAGCTCGGTGATATAATGAAGAAGGAAAATGAAACATTGGTATTTAATTTCCAACTATAGCTTAATTAATTCCAACCTTAGGATAATTTTTTATAACTTTAGGTTAAATTGAAATTATTAACTCCCAACTTAGGTTTTTAATTTCTCAACCTTAGGTTTAATTAAATCAATCAACTCCCATTTAATTGATATTCCAAACATGTCTTATAAAAGCTCATTATTTATATTCTCGTGAACTTGTCATTTAAGCTCCATTTAAATCCAGAAAAAATCTTAAAAATTTCAATAAGTTTATTTCTCGATTAACATTTATTATTTAATTATTTTATTTGTCATATTTAATAGATTAAAATTTACCATGATAGTCCTTGGTATTTAAAATATACTGAAAGCCCTACTATTAGATGAGTATCCTAGAAAAATTGCTTTTTGAGTTTTTTGAATTTACCAAGATAGTCCTTGGTATTTAAAATATGTACATTACATCCAAATACTCATAAATATTTTATATTGGGTATTTTGTTAAAATAAATCTCATAAGGAGTTTTATTTTTAATTTATTAATTAGAATTCTATTTTGAATATAACATGTTGTATTTATAGCTTTGACCCAAAAGTTGTTGGGTAGGTTGTATTCATTTAGCATTGACCTAGCCATCTTTTGTAAGGTTCTATTTTTTCTTTCTACTATTCCATTTTGTTGGGATTTTTCAAGGCATGAGAATTCATGATGGTATCCATTTTCTAGACACAAGTTTTTGAACCTATGATTTTTAAACTCTCCACTATTTCACTTCTAATTTTCTTGATTTTTAGGTCTTTATCATTTTCTATTTGTTTGCAAAAATTATTAAATATTTCAAATGTTTCATTTTTGTGTTTTAAGAATTTTACCTCTAGAGTAATCTTCGATTATAACTAAGCAATATAAATTATCATTAATTGATTTAATTCCGTAAGACTCAAACAAATCTAGATGTAGTAGTTCAAGTATGGTATTAGTTTGACTTTGGTTAGTTAGTTTATGTATTGACTTAGTTTGTTTTTTTTGTTAACAAGCATTACAAATTTTGTCTTTTGTCTTTTTAAGTTTTGGAAATTCTCTAACTAATCCAATTTTGGTAAACTTTTAATATGTTTCTAACATGGGTGTCAGCCAGTCTCTTATGCCACAATCATATTTCATCTTGTTGTGTCAAATGACATTTAAGTATGGCCCTAGGTAAATTTATTGTGTAAATGTTGTTTTGCCTAAATCCCTTAAGAATTATGTTGGAATATTCAATGTGATTTATTAAACATTTAGAAGCTAAGAATTTAACTATAAAATCGGCATCACAGAGTTGACTCATGCTAAGCAGATTGAAATCAAAATTTTCAACAAGTAAAACTTTTCTAATTAACAAGTTTGACTTTAATTCAATGTTATTTGTTCCAATTACCTTAAGTTTGTCATTATTTTCGAAGGCTACTGATCCTAAATTCTTGAATTTTATTTTTATAAATTTTTGTTGATCTCCAGTCATATGTCTGGAACATCCATTGTCCGATATCCATTGGTCCATATATTTGGATTCCTACACATAAAATAGGAATTAAGGTGTTGATGGAGTCAACTTAATTTACCTTTTTCATCTCACCAATTCTAAGTGATCAAGTAAGGTAACCTTATGTTTGTGTGAGATGATTTGTTTAAATGAATATTTTCTTAAATTATTAAGATTATTTAAGTTGATTTAATTAGACTTAGAAATTATTAAATTAATTAAATTAAAGTTGTTTAAGTTTGGATCAATTAATTTTGGATTACTCAATTTGCTAAGATTAAATTAAAAATTGATTTTGAATTTGAATTAAATTTAGAGTAATTAATTTCAAGTTTAAATTTAAATTTAGGTTATAATTAATTTTGAATTAATTAAGTTAAAATTAATTAGATATTAAGTTGAAAATTAATTAAGTTAAAATTAATTATGTTTTAAGTTAAAATTAATTAAGGATTAATTAAAATTAATTTCAAATTAAATCAATTGGTTTTTAAGTTAAAATTAATTAAATTATATTAATAAAAATTAGATTAATTATGGATTAATTAAAATTAATTTTGAATTAAATTAATTAGTCTTTAAGTTAAAATTAATTAAATTAGATTAATTAAAAATTAGATTAATTATGAATTAATTAAAAATAATTTTGAATTAAAATAATTAGGTTTTAAGTTAAAATTAATTTTGATTTGATTTGTATTAATTAAATTTTGAAAAAGGTTGTTTAATCTTGTGTTAGATTCAAACTTAGCTTTGGATCCACTAAGAAGGAGTTTATAGAATAAGCTTCCAAGTTATGGTAAGTCACAAAGGACATCATTAAAGTAACCATGAGTCTAAGAAAAAGCTTCCCAAAAACAACAAACCAAGGAACTTTATACTAAGTTTTGGTCTAACTAGCTAATATTTGACTAGGATAGCTTCAGCTAGATCCACTAAATCTAGTGCACCAGGTAGAACATGTATCATTCAACCTGGACATGCATTAGAGATAGCTTCCTTAGCCTACTATCATCCCAACCCATTTTGATGCTAGGTCATCAAGGTTGGTTAAACCTTTTTACTAATCATTTTAAATTAAGTAAGAAAATATAGCTAGCATGCATATAGTAAATAGTAAATCAAGCATTTTAGTAAGAAAGAATGGTTTTTCTATTAGCTCTCCCTAAATCATAATTTAGATATGGTCTATCTAAGTAATGAATTTGATCCTTGCGGATTCAAAATTGATTTGGTCCAATTTTGTTAATTAAACATTTTTTCGGGAACCATGCTTGGACTTGATTTCTAACTTTTTGACTAAGTAAAGACAGGTAAAATTTGTTTGTTGTGTTAGCCTTGTATTCGAGTCCAAATTTATTGTACACGACTTGTTAGGACCCAAGCATCATATTCAAATACTTGGTGCCTAAGTTGAATTTTTCCAATGATTCTTTGAGTCCCTCCACTTGACCTTTCAAGATGGAATTTTCTTCCTCAAGTCTTGTAACATGAGTTGAGTTTCCATCTTGAACATGGTTAGTTGAGGGATTCAAGTTGACTTGTTCCTTAAGGACTTTGACTTCCTTCAAGAGCGAGTTAACCTGATCGTCGAATTTAGCTAATTTCTTAGTTAAGAATGCAATTATTTTAAGCATTTTATTTTCTAAAGGAGAAGCTATCTCATCTTGTCCTTCTGAAATGGATACAGATCTTTGGCTCGACTAGAACTCAGACTCAGATATGTCCTTTCTTGCCATAAGTGCCTTGAAGCTTCATTGCTTCGGTTCTTCCACATCTGACTCCTCCGAAGATGATTCATCACAAGTAGCCTTTAGTGTTCTCCTCCTTTTTGTTTTTTTAGGTTTCTCATCCTTTAGGTTTGAGCACTCGAACTTGTAGTGGCCTTTGGCGTTGCACCCATAGCACGTTGCTTTCGATTTTGGTTTGCTTGACTTGTGTTGAATCACCTTTTGGAGATCTTTTTTAGATATCTTCTTCTTTTTGGTGAACATTTTTTGGACCATGTTCACTATTTGTTCTTCGTCATTTGAGTCAGAGTCTAACTCATCTTCGGACTCATTCTTCGATCGGGATTTGGAAATTAGTTCCTTGCTTCTATTTTGTCATGCAAATAAGGAAATATCCTTCTCAGTTTGACTAGAGTTAGTCTGCTTATGTAACTCTAATTCACAAAATATTTCATCTAATTTAATTAAATAAAGATCCTTCAAAACTTTGTACGCATCTACCATAGATGTCTACAATGAGTTTCGAGGGAAGGCTTTTAGGGTGTATCTTATGATGTCCCAATTTTTAAGTTTGTGGTCGATCAGGTGGAGGCCATTTAGGATGTCTTTTATCTTAGAGTAAAGTTGACTAGCGGTCTCTCCATCCTGCGTTTTATAGTTAAATAATTGATTTAAAAGTAAATCATGCTTTGTTACCTTAGAGTCGTTCGTTCTTTCGTAAAGCTCGACTAGTTTGTCCCACAATGCTTTAGAGTTGTCAAAGGGTCCGATTCGATTGATTTCTTCCTTTGTAAGGCCATATTGTAGAGTGTTCATCGTCTTCTATTTTTTCGGATCTAGTTGTTCTCCGAGTTTGTTCACCGGTGATGTGTAACCTTTCTTGATGCTAAACTACATCTTGATGTCAGATTTTAGTAAGCATTCCATCCACCATTTCCAATAGATAAAAATCTTCCCCGTTGAAGAGCAGCGGTTGGACGGTGCTATATCCTTCTTGGTGGGACATTGACATATTTGCAAAATATAACTAAAAACAACTTCTAAGACTTTGTCTTTGGGTAAGTATTACAATTGAAATAAATGATAGCAAAATAAAAAAAATGCTATAGAAATAAAGAAACTTTTTTAAAGAAAAAAAAAGAGATTTTATAAAAAGTTTGAAAAATCGTTAAGCTTTTTCAGAGCACCTTGTTTTGATATCAATTGTTGGATCGATATAAACAAGAGAGGGGGTGTTACAAAATCGCAAGTGCATGGTTACGTCGTCAGTAATATAACAGATTATCGTATCCTCAGGGACTATTGATTAAGCACTAGTGATTTCGCAAAGTAAGTTATCTAGACAATCGAAGTTTGGAAGTTTGTGAACTAGAAAGACAAAGAGTGTGAGAAAGAGCTTGAGAGAGAGAGAGATGGTGAGAGTCTTGAGAGGGAATGTTGAGAGAGTTGAGAATGTTTGTGGGAAGAATGGTCTAGAGTTTCGATTTCATTATGATACTAATTCATGTCCCTAATGTTTATTCATCTCCTTATTTTCTATGCTTATATTATTGTAGGGATTCTGACAGATTTTCAGAATGGAATACCATTAAAATGTCCTAGCAAGGAATAACTCCTATGTCAAGGTCTTTAGACTCTAGGAAGTGGGTAAGTATCGATATTCTTTGTCACTAAGGGTATGTAAGTCTGGTTGAATGGGTATCCTTAGCCACTAAGGATCCCTCGGTTATCCAGCCTAGTAGCAACCTCAACATAAAGGCAAATCCCTTACTTCTACATGCATTATTCACATACACACATTTCGTCAAACATGTAGTAGGCACAATACATATAGAACAAGACATAAATACTTCATTAAACAAGGAAATGATATATACATAGTTCATACATCAATCACACATCATAATTACTCCCTACATCCTAGAATTCGGAGGACTACTCCATAACAAGAAGATTACAAATTGAAGGCAAGAAAAGTAGCATTCTTACAATCCAATTGAGAAATGGAGAAGAAGAAATGATTATCGAGGTGTAGCCATCGTATTTGGGATGGAATCCAAGCTTCGGAGGTGGAAAGATCGTCAAGGAGGATGAAGATGGAATCTCTAGGGTTTTCTCTTAAGGGGAGAACCCTTCCTCAAGGAGAGGGGATGAACCCCAAACCAAAGATTCTCAAATAAGTGTTTTCTTGACCCTTTTATACTTTTCCAGAATTTCCATATCTGCCTTCTTTGTTAGGCTTCACAAAACTTGGTTTTTCACATCTTAAACCACTTAATCTTAGGTTAGACTCTGAATAAAAGTTATAGATCCTGAAGTTATCTGCATTCTCAAAGTTGAATCAGCCAAAATCTCCAATCGAGCACAAAGTTATAACTATTTTACTTTTGATTTGTAGGTTGTTTGGAATTTGACACGACCGTGTCTAAAAGACATGACCCTGGCGTGGGAAAGTTATAGAAGTGAGGCATGATCATGCCTTTTAGCATGGCTAGATCGTGGATTATTCTATTGCACTCTGAAGAAAAGTTGTAGATATCCAAGTTATCTATATTTTAAAAGTTGATTCAGCCCAAAACTCTAATCGAACTTAAAGTTATAGCCATTTTACTTTTGGTCTACAGGCTATCTAGAATTCGACACAGCCGTGCCTAAAAGACACGACCCTAACGTGGGAAAGTTCTAGAAGTGAGGCACAACCATTTCTTTTATCATGGCTAGATGGTGAATTCTTCTGTTGCACTCTGAAGAAAAGTTGTATATATCCAAGGTATCTACATTTTGGAAGTTGATTCAGCCCAAAACTCCAATCAAGCACAAAGTTATGGTCGTTTTACTTTTAATATGCAGGCTGGGTGGAGGAAGCGACACAGTCGTGCCTAGGAGGCACGACCGTGCCTTTTTACATAGCTAGAATTTGTTTTCTCAGCTTACACCCTGAAGAAAAGTTGTAGGGCTTGAAGTTATCTTCATTTTAGTGGGTGGAATGGCCCGTGGCTCAAACTGTGTGAAAAGTTTTGGCTATTCTACTTTTCATCTGCAAGCTGCCCAGAATCCAATTTAGCTCCAAATATGCTCCAAATCGCATACTGTCAATGAAAATACGCAAAGAGCAGTTCTCTGAACTAAAAGAGTAGAAGTATGTTATAATAATAAAATAGGATGCAATACGTGTAAATTATGCTCATGAAATATAAGTAGATATGCGTCAAATAATGCATAAAAGTATATATAATCTATGACTCTCCTTCTTTGTGTCGTTGTCCAAGCCAAAGCTGCTTGCATCACTTGCTACGGCCACTGCCCTTGCCGACGGACGTCCGACAATGCTGATAGGTGTTGTCCATGCGTCGAACATCATCAAGAGGTTGCTGTCCTATTGTTACCGCCTGCCTGATCAGAATATCCACACCTCTACGGTATCCACACGAGCATGTCCCTGTGATTCGTCTCACGAACACCGGAATTAGAGAATCTCACCTTCCTTCTTGCTCCTAACGAATTCAAGAAGAAAAACCAAAAATGAAGAGTTTCACCACCTTGCCTTCTTACTAGAGAAGGCTACTTAAGGTGACAATGAAAAGACAACCCTTGCCTCTTCACCTTCTTCATCCTCATTAAAGAGCTATTTAAGGTGGCAATAAAAATAACTCTCATCTCTTCACCTTCTCAACACTCTTGAAGATAACCCTTACCTTTTCGCCTTCTTCACCCTAATGGAAGAGAAGGCTATTAGTGTTTCTCTTAGCGGGCTCTATAGTTGGGTTGGGCCAAAAAGCTTAAGGTCCGAAATTAATTTCGGATTCAAGGCTTAGACCCATACTATTTTAGTCAAACTAAAATAAGTCAATCTCCAAATCAACATGCCTTTTGTGTGTGACCCAAGAGGTTCTCATAACATTAACAGTGTTTCTAAAACTATTTTAGATACACAAACAATGAGTGACATTTAGCAATGCATCATTGCTACCCAAGTGACAAAAATGTCGAGATCCGACCTAACATATATGTGACCACTATCTTGTATAACTAAATCCATTTGTCCTTGATATCTAGATTGATATATGAGGCATAGACCGTGTCATCCTCTCACTAATATATATGTCTCTTGATCTCTAAATAGACTCACTTAACCAAATAAGCTCAATTTCTCATATTGACTTATTTGAGCATAGTAATGTATTTCAATAGTCCTACTTAATCAAGGGACCCACAGATATCTATTCCATTATATGGAAGAGACAAATCTCATCTACATCACTCACATCCCTCTGCATAGCTCATTGCATATCCAGTGAATGATTTGATAGTCCACCTTGTTACAGGTGACGTTTGTCGATACCAAAGTATACAACTCTTTATGTAGGGAACCGTAGTGACTTTAGGTCTAAGAACTATCTATACTACTAGTCACTATGAGAATGTTTATGATGCTCATATAACGATCTATGAAACTTCTCATGGCGGGTCAATTCAGTACATATTATCTAATATATACCCATATGTCAACTTGATATCATATATCCATGATTTGTGAGAATAAGTCATTAATTGTCCTACATGTTAGTCTCAATGCATTAATATTGCCCTTGTATATTAATACTTGACTAGGAATATTTAATAGTAGTGTTCTATATATATTGACAACCTTCCACAATCAATTCAACCAATTGATATGTTGTAGATTAGAACCTACTATCCTAGGGCATTATTATATTTATTCAGCTAGCACAACCATGAAGTAAATATAATAACAAAACTTTGCATTTTATTGATAAATATGATACAATATGTCCTAAGTAAATCAACTCATGATTGACTCTTAGGGCTAACACTAACAATCTCCCACAAGCACTAGAGTCAATCATGAAGTATCTAATACCAAGTGACCATCATGCTTTCTCTGTGCTAAGCCTTGGTCAGTGGGTCCGCAATATTATCATCAGTCGGTACTCTACATATCGTTACATCTCCTCGATCGAAAATCTTTCAAATGAGATGGAATCGCCGAAGTATGTGTTTGGATCACTGATGAGACCTGAGTTCCTTAGCTTGTGCAATAGTCCCATTATTATCACAATAGAAATCTAATGGTTTAGAAATACTAGGAACCACACCAAGTTCAGTGATGAACTTTCTTATCCAAATAGCCTCTTTTGTTGCATTAGAAGCAACAATATACTCACCTCTGTAATATAATCAACAATTGTATCCTACTTTGAACTCTTCTAGCTCACAACACTACCATTCAAGCAAAACACATATCCTGACTATGATCTCAAATCATCCTTATCTGTTTGAAAGTTTGCATCGCTGTAACCCTTTACAACGAGCTCCTCATCACCTCCATATATCAAGAAATAATCTTTAGTTCTTCTTAAGTACTTAAGA
>JBBUKS010000002.1:5985346-5997378 GCA_038050645.1 Hedychium gardnerianum | reverse complement strand
AGGGGAAGGAAGTCGGCAGTCGGAGAAGATATGACCTTCGGCAACGCTCGGGTGGCTAGGGTGACATCAATTTTGACCTAAATGGTCGGCAATGGTTGGTTGTTGGTGGTCGGCGATGGAGGCAGCAACGACATCGGTGAGGCTAGGTCATCGGTGAGTGAATGTCGAGGGAAGAGGAATCGAGAGAGATGAGTGAGGGAGAGAATAGGGTGGTGATCAGCGATCACCAGCGATAGATCGAGAAACCGTGGAAGAAAACTCGCGAAGAAGAGAGTCGTGCGGCGGTGATCGGGTAGGTTGAAGGAAATTGAATTTAAGAGGAGAAGAAAACTTAGGTTTTAATTATTTATATACTTAGGTTTTAATAATAATATAAGAATTTAATTAATTCAATTTATTGCTTAATGAATTCAACTTAGGCTTTAATGATATTCAACTTTGGTTTAATTATTTCAAACCTTAATGAATTTTAATCAACTCCCAACTTAATTGATACTTCAAACATGTCTTCCAAAAGTCTGTTATTTATATCCCCGTAATCTCCTTTAATTAGCTTCAATTAATTCCAGAAAAATCTCCAAAAATTCCATAAACTCCATAAATTTTATTTCTTTATTTTCACATATTATTTTATTATTTAAAATTATCATATTTAACACCGACGTACTCCTCCATCTTCCACGACATCTGTGTGGCCGAGGGGGGCAGGACGGTGACACTGATCGCACTCCATCTACCACTACTCTGAGTGGTCGAGTGGTCATGATATAGGATAGCTATCTTGCTATAACAAGAGGTCTATGTCGACACGATGCTCTAGCTATCACTACCTAAGTGGCCGAGCAGCACGACAAGACAAACTGCTCCACTCTAGACCACTACCTAAGTGGCCAAGTTGGCAGGAATATGACTGACGACTCTCTCGACTACAAGGAAGACAATGGTCGTCAGCATGTAGGTAGTATGTCATGCAAAATGAAATGAGTATCACACACATGAGCAAGCATCACATATAGATATAAATACCATAACACAGTATATAATCACTCACATAGGGCGGACACCTATGAAACACACCATACACGTGTGTAACGACCTACGATGCACACCATACTCATATGCACCAGACAACAATATATATATCCAACAATAAAATGATAAAGACATCACAAGAATTTAATTCCTATGAAACACATCATACACGTGTGTAACGACCTACGATGCATATCATACACACATGCATCCAATTACGATACACACCATACACGTGTGTACCACTACCAATCATGGATAATCAAAAGACAAGACTGTATGAATAATGAAAATAGACTAAATCCAAGATCAAGAAGGTAAGCTTCCAAAGCAAGAAATAAAATGAATAGATTTAAGATAATCCATTTTACATAATAAATTTATGCACTAAGTACAAAGTACTAAAAGTGACAAGGATAGAAGTACCCGCCTCCAATAGTAGAGTGTCTTAGAAATCCTCAGAATTGATGCTCTGTCTCGTATCCGGAGCTTATAAGTAGAAATACGAAATCTACATAAGTACTAGATTAATACTAGTAGCAAACTCATTAACAATATTATACGAGTTAAACATTTAATTAGCAGATCGAATGAAACCAGTTTAGGTTTAGAGATTCGTTACTCCAAATCCACAAAGGGGTTTAGTATTCCAACCAAATTAACAAAACCCCTCCATATAGGATAAACATCAAACCTAATTGATACTAACCTCACATATAAGGTAAATGAAATACCAACAAAGGTATACATCAACCCCTCTTATCATCAATCCAAGCATTTAAAGATGACTTAATGAAATACCAACAAAGGTAAACAACCTAGATTCCTAATCTTCATCGAACAACTCACATCTAACAATTCAAGGGTAACAAAGCACAAACCGATATACAAATTCTGATTTCCACTTCTTCATTTATAACCAAAGTTGGTATCATAAACCCTATTTACATTCCTAAATTCTTATCGAATCTTCTATGGTTAAACAAGAACACACAAAGCAATAACCATACACATTCAAACTTCTAACTCATCTTACCCACTATAAACGACTGGAGCTATGACCGGAGCTAGTTGGTCGGCTGGAACAGGAGCTGCCAGAGTACAATTCTAGTCGCCTCAATTCAGTGGTTATAGATATGTGCCAGCCACAAACCTTGGCCGGGAAGAAGAGTAGGTGGTCAAAAATAATAAATCTGGCCGGGAAACAAACTGAGCATTACTCAATACAGACACCAAACTGAATCATCTCCAACCAACACTTACGCCTTAGTGATGATGATTGCCGGAATAACTCCAAGTTGGCCAGAGGCCAATTCTGGCCAGTAGCGCTAGATTGGCCGGAGCAGAAAGGGACTCAGGGACGGCTGGAACAGAACCTGGCAGAACACAGCCAGAACACTGAGAAGGGTGGTCCGGATCCCCAATTAACAAAGCTAGGATGAAGAAGATGGAAAAGGAGTATGTCTAAACAGTTCCAACTGGCGGCGCTAATGTTGGGTGGAAGCTGTAGCCGGCGATGTTGGGTCTACTCTTGTAGTGGTGACCGACAATCCAGATCTAACCTAGGTGACCAATCTGGCCAAAGCAAAGGTAATCGGGGTTATCCGACGATTTCTCCAAAGGGAAGGAGGACCAAGTCTGGACTCTCCAATCCCGATTAGGACGTGGCCTGTGGCCGGGGATGGCCGGCGAGGAGGGCGACAATGTCGAGTGGATTTGGGGAAGAAAGGGATCGAGTGAAATTAAGCTTCGGATGGGTTTAAATAGTTTCAACTTAGGTTTTTTGTAAAAAAAACCTTAGGTTAATTACTTTTATCAAATCCCAGCTTAAATAGAAATAACCTTAAATAATCCATAAAATTTTGATTTAATCCCCGATTTTTTTTTATAATTCTCAAAAAATTCCATTAGGTTATTCCATATTTTTAAGGCTTAAATTTTTATTTGCCATATCTTACACAATTACTTTAAAATATCAAGTTAATTTCAATTAAATTAATAAACACAATTTAACCTTAACTAATTAAATTAAACATTTAACCAAAAATTGAATAATTTAACAAATCTAATTAATATATTAAAAACTTAATTAATTAAACCTTAATCCAATTAATTAATATAAATTTCATTTTTAAATAATCCAAAATTTACTTAACATAATTAATTGTTCTAAAATTAATAAATTTGAATTAACCTATTTAATCTACTTAATTAAAAAAATTATCTATCATTATTAAAACCTGATCAATTCTTATTAATTATCAATATAACCTTAACTGAATTTTAAACAAATAAATTAATTTAAAACTTAAATCTAAATTTAAAATTAATAATAAACCTAATCAAACTTAAACTAATTAAACCTAATAGTTCTAACTTAAATCCAAATTCAATTAATATCTTTAATTTAAATAATCCAAACTTTATTTTTTTTTAAATCTCAAATTAATCCTAAACTAATTAATTCAATTAAAACTTAATCAAATTAAATTAATTAAGTTAAGTTAACCTAATTAAAACAAATTTAATCAATCAAATCAAAACTAATTAATTAACTTACTTAATGAAAATCAATTCAAACTTTAAATTGATTAATCTAAACACTAACTAAATATAATTCAAAATTCAATTAACTAAATTGAAAATCATTATTCTTCCTTAAGGTTTTATCCAAATTGTATGGTTTATTTAAGGACAATAACGATAATTTTCTAGATGATTAAATAATACATGCTTGGATTATAAGGAAATCATTCTTTTTACTTACTCAGATCGTAAGGGCAATATTTACATGCCTTCTTTCTTGCTTAAGTTTCTTTTAAGAAATTATAGCTTAATTTTTCTAAAATCTAGAAAAGCATTTAATTATATTTTTTTTCAAAATTGCCTTATAAAAGTTTTTCAAAAAATTATCTATGTTTAAACATTATTCTTGAAAAATAATAACTTGCAAAATTTTTCAAAACTAATTTTTCAAGAATGTCTATGTTCTGATTTCAAAACATATATATTTTCAAAATATGCTTTCAAAATCTACAAAGAGTGTTTTAATTTAGGGGGAGCATATTTGAAAATTCTTTATTTTGACAATTTTGTGTGAATATTTTTTTTTGTTTGTAAAAATACTTGAAAAATATTTTAAAATTCTATTTTTGAAAAATACATGAAAAACATTTTTGAAAATTCTGTTTGGAAAATACTTGTAAATATTTTTGAAAAAATTGTTCAAAAAATACTTGTAAATATTTTTGAAATATCTATTTGAAATAATACTTGAAAATATTTTTGAAAAAGCTATTTGAAAAATACTTGAAAATATTTTTAAAAAATTTCTTAGAAAAATACTTGTAATTATCTTTGAAAAATATTTTTTTAAAAATATGATTGCAAAATACTTTTGCTTTGACCTCCCTATTCTTTTAGATATATGTCAAAGGGGGAGAGATAAAGATGAGTTAAAAGTTAAGGAGAAATTCTAAAATTCTTTTAAAACATAAAAACCTTAACTTCAGGGGGGAGAGTAACAATTAAGGGGGAGCAACCTACATTGTTTTTATTTATAAATTTTTTCTTTGGTTGTCTCTTTACTTAAAGTTGTTTATGCATTAAAATCTTTATTTGCAAAATAATTTTACTTAACTTTGAATTAGGTTGCCATAAATAAAAAAGTGGGAGATTGTTGATGTTGGAAGCATCAAGTAATCGAACCTATGTTTTGATAGATGGAAAAGGTTCAAAGTTAAGGGTTGTTGTTATCTAATGAGTCTGACTAAGTGTGCAAGAAGCTCAAGTAGAAAGTCTTAAGAGAACTTAGGTAAGGTGAAAGTCCAAGTTGAGCCTAAGCAATGAAGTCCTAGTCGAGTGGCTAGGTAAGAAGTCCTGATCAGAAAGATTGGGCAACGAAGTCCTAGTCAAGTGGACTAGGCAAGAAGGCCTAATCAGGGAGATTGGACAATGAAGTTCTAGTCCGAGGGAATAGGTAGAAGTCTTGGCACATCAAGAACACTGGGCAGAAGTCCTAGGGGTCGAGGACATTAGGCGAAAAGCCCTGGGGGTTGATAACACCAGGCAGAAATCTAGGCGGGTCGAGGATCGGACGTCTAGCGAAAAGTCCCGAAGGACAAGATTGAATGTTGAGCGAAAGTCCAAATAGTCTGGAGGTCTAGATATTTGGCAATAGGTAAACTCTCTCGGCAGGAGAAGGTGAGGACGCATTCCCCATTGAGGGAACAATAGGCGTCGGTTCAACTTATGACTTCACTAGAAACCGAAAAGTTAGGACCGGACAGTCCTGAGACTATCAAGTTTTTAATGATTATCTATAATATGTTTGTTTGTGCTAACTCTGTGATGTAGGAGTTAAAACTTGGAAGAAGCTGATCCAAGTGCCTGGAAGGGATCTAGGTGCCCTAATCTGTTTCAAGCGCCTCAATGGTATTGAGGCGCCTTGAGTCCAGATAAACGGTAGGATGAGGTGGCAGTTGTTGATTGCCAACACACGTCAGCATCCAGGCACCTCAAAGTGATTGAGGCACTTGGATAAGGATAAGAGTTGTTGGATAGAACTTCATCGAGGGGTTGCCACGTCAGCCTCAATCAAAGCGCCTCAAAGGGATTGAGGCGCCTAGATCAGCCTATGTAGGCAGCGTCGACCAATAGCCTTCGGAATCAATCTTCAATGCTAAACGGCTTTTGCGCTACCCCGAAACACTGCTACAATGCCGAAACACTACTCCGACAACTATGCTTAAGCTTCTATTATAAAAGCGCCTTAAAGGGATTGAGGCGCCTAGATCAGCCTATGTAGGCAGCGTCAACCAATAGCCTTCAGAATTAATCTTCAATGCTAAAATGACTTTTGCGCTACTCCGAAACACCGCTACGATTCCCAAACACTACTCCGACAACTATGCTTAAGCTTCTATTCTAAGTCATCGGTATATTTGTTTTTAGTTATTATTTCTAAATTCAATATCTATTGTAATATTCATGCTCTTAGTGAATTACCCATTGAAAGCACTCATTTGGGTGCGGGCCTTGGACTAGCCGTCGTGGGGCGATGAACCAAGTAAAAACAAACATGCCACTTTTTTTTTTCCTTGTTCCTCTTCCCATTTCTTTTTATTCTGCTGCGTACTTGAGTTTCTATGAAAAGTGTGAAAAAGCAATAAGTGTTATTCACCCCTCCCTCTAATGCTCTTTTCAATCCTACAATCATGCCTTTTGGCACGGCCAAGCAGTGGGAGGTTCTGTTTCTTCAACCAGCACAACTTTGAATGCTTCTAGAAATGTTGGTGAAGACTCTTGAGGAGGCACGACCTTATCATGGAGGTCTCTGGAGTTCTACTAGAATTCCTTGATGAGGAGGTATGACCGTGGCTTTTGGCACAACCTGCCCATGGGAGGTGTGTGAAACTGCTCCTGGAGCACGACAGTGCATGTGAGGCACGACCTTGCTAGATTTGAATGGCACGGCCGTGCCTTGAAGAGGCACGACCGTGCATGCTGGTTTTGCTTTCCAAGCTTGCTCCAATGTCCAATTTGCTCCATTTAGCTCCAAATTACATCCTATCAATGAAAATACAAAGTAAGCAAATCAAAACTAAAAAAGTAAAAGAATGACAATAATATAAGATGGAGTGTGACAATGTGGATCATATTCAGTGGAATATAAGTAGATGTTCAATAAACAATGTCTAAAAGCATATATAATCTACGTATATCACCATCCACCTCTGAAGCTTGGATTTCATCCGAAGACGACTACAACATCTCGATAAGCGTTCCTTCTTCTCCTTTCTCATTTAGATTGTAAGAATGCTACATTTCTTGTCTTCGGCTTATTTTCTCTTTGCTATAGAGTAGATCCCCTAGATTCTAGGATATAGGGAGTAGTTTTTATATGATGTTGATGTATAAACTATGGATTTACCAATTTTCTTGTTCAATGACATATTTATGACTTGTTATATGTGTTGTGTCTTGTTTGTGTTTGATTTAATGTGTGTGTGAAGCAAATGCATATGAATGTGAAGGATTGGTTACCATGTAGAGGAGATGCTTTGGATTGTATGATCGGGGAGCCCTTAGTGATAGAGGATAATCCTATAACTGCACTTTCCAAAGTAATTTCCTTGAAATGGGGACCAATTCTCCGTAAGGGATTAGATAATTAGAGTTTAATGGATTTTCACCAATTCAATGTTAGGAAGTGACTTGTGTAATCTAGATTGTATGACCGAGGATCCTTAGTGATAGAGGATAATCCTTTAATCAAACTTTCCACCTCTTCTACTTAATAGCATTGAATAAATCAATGGTGTGAACACTCTAGTGTGATCATCGCGGGGTCATCCCAGTAATTTAGTTAAATCTCTACAAGGGTGTAAACATGGAGGGTAAGGAGATGAACAACCCATAGTATATCAACTAGCATCATAATGAAACTGAAATCCTAGGATCACCTTCCCAAACCAACTACTCTCTTAACAACCATTCACTCTCACTGGACCTCTCTCTCTCTCTCTTTCTCAAGCTCTTGTTCTTAATCTTTCAACCAACTTTGATTGTTTATATAACTTGTTTTCTGGACTCACTAATATTTGATCAACAATTCCTGTGGATCGATATTTTTTATTACTTGAAAACTTTATCGTGCACTTGCGATTAGACAAACACATGTTCGAAAAAGAATTGCTTAGTAACTTTAGATATATCAAATGAAATCTTACTACTACCAATCACCGAAAAGAGTAAATCATCGAAAGTGGATTTAGATGTGGATAAGGAAGGCTCTTTTGGATCCTTGAGATTAGGAGGTAATTGAATTAAAGTAGTGTGCTCCTTTCTCAAAGTCTCAATTTCATGTTCCTCAAGCTCATCTTCATTATTTTCACTCATCCTAAATTTCTCCCAAGATGAGAGTTGAATTGACATTCCAGTGCATAATGAGTTTATGTTAATGCGCTTAGCATTCATTTGCTTGATTTTCTCGTGCATTTGAGCTTGTGAGGCTTGGAAGTTTTCTGTCATTTTCAATATTCCGTCTATTTGGGACGAAGATTGAACTTCCATAGTTGTCTTATCCCTGATTGTGGCTAAAACAAGTTTGATGGTTCCTCTAACCAGGGCAATGAGTGTGCAAAAATGATGAGGCCATTACATCGAACTTTCTATTGAGATTATCCAATGATGTTTCCAAATTGTGTATCATAATGCATTTGTCGATTGTATGACCTGTTTTTTCACAAGCCTCTCAATAATATTATTTCAGCCACTGATTATAGTTGGGGAAGTCACCCCATTTTTCTCCATGTATTCTATGTAAACGGTCAAATAGTCTTGGGCAATTATCATTCAAATGATCTATTGCACACTAGATTTCATAATAAATATTAGTAGAATTCACAGCAGTAATTTGGTGAAACCTTTGAATTAGAGTATCCATCTTTGCATTCAAAGAGAACATGTCCATCTGAAAGTAAATAGTCAAAAATATATAGACATATAGTAGTAAAAATCTAACATGAAAGAAAAATACATAAAAAGAAAGAAATCTAGATTAACTAAATTACTAGTCAACTAATGTTAATCGAGAACAGTCCCAGGTAAAGATTCCAAAAACTTGTTGTCAAAACCACAAGTAAACGATTAAGTCATCAAGTAATAAAAAATATTTATCCACAGAGACTGTTGATTAAGCACTAGTCAAGTTTGCAAAGCAAGTTATCTAGACAATAGAAGTTTGTTCAAAGCTTGAGAACTAGAGACTTGAGAGAGTGAGTTGAGCACTAGAGAGAGTTGAGAGGGGGAGAGAGAGAGAGAGAGAGAGAGAAAGAAAGAGAGATCACTGAAAGAGAGGTTCGCTTAGGGGGCATGTTTCTAGGATTTTGGTTTCATATGATGCTAGTAAATATCCCTAGAACATGTTCATCTCCTTACCCTCCATGTTTATGATCTTGTAGGGATTCTAACCAAATTACTGGTATGAACCCGTGAAGGCTACACTAGAATGTTTACACTATTTCCTCTCAATACCACTAAGTAGAAGAGGTAACTTAGAAAATCCGGTTAAAGTAACCCTCTGTCACTAAGGCCTCCCCAAGTATATAGTCTAGATTACATAAATTACTTTCTAACATTGAATTTGTGAAAACCCATTAAACTATAATTAGCTAATCCCTATTGGATAATTAGCCCTCATTTCAAGGAGAAGACTCTAGAAAGTCTGATTAAGGTAACCCTCTGTCACTAAAGGCTCCCTGCGTAGAAAATCTAAAGACTCTCTTCTACATGGTGACCTATCCTTCATATTCATATGCATATAATTCACATACACATTCAATCAAACACAAACAAGGCATCACATACATGGAACAAGTCATAAACACTTCATAGAATAAGAAAATTGGCAAATTTATAGTTCATACATCATAAATACTCCCTACATCATAGAATTTAGAGGTTACTCCATGGAGAAGGAAGAACAAACCAAAGACATGAAAGAAAATATTCTTACAATCCAAATTTGAAAATGAAGAAGAAGAAATGCTTAGCGAGAAGATTGTCGGTGTCTTCGGGATGTTTCCTTACTCCGGAGGTGGATATATCATTTTGATGCTTGAAGATGGGTGCTCTAGGGTTTTCCCTAGAAAGGGAAAAACCCTCTCCAAGGAAGGGGGAGGAGCCCCCTAGTCCAAGATGATCCCAAAATAAGGGTTTCTTGACCCTTTTATAGGTCCACATGACCCTATGACCATGCGGCACAACCGTGCCTACCGTGCCTCATAGGCACGGTCGTGCCATGGTAAGCAAGATGGAGTATAACACAGTCATGGCACTTGGGCACGGCCAGACCGTGGGGAGATATGGAATTGTTGAAATCTCGGATAAAGTTAGCACGGACGTGTTAGGACCAAAGGAATTTAGATATCTCCACAATGGTATGATATTGTCCACTTTGGGCCTAAGCCCTCATAGATTTGTTTTTGGGCTCTACCCAAAAGGCTTCATACCAATGGAGATATCTTTCACTTATAATCCCATGATCTTTTCCATGTGGGACTTTCTTTGCAACATTGCAACCCCAATAATCCTACCCCCCCCCCCCTCAAACAAAGGACCACAGGCCCCTTTCAAGCGGAAAGTCTATCTATTTGACGTCCGATCCTCGCCCCTCTGTCTAACCAACCAACTAGGTCTTCCTACCCCTCAGTCTACCCGACCTACTAGGACTTCCTGGCTGGTGTCTGGTCCTCTAGATCTGAACACGAGAGCCCCACTTCCTTCATTCGAGGTTAATATTTTACTCACTTGGTTCGATTAGAACATAACTATTATGCATAGTCGGCGGTTAGACCTTCTAGCAGTCTAGGCCTTGATACCAATTGTTAGGACAGAAGGAATTTAGATATCTCCATAATGGTATGATATTATCTACTTTGGGCCTAAGTCTTCATGGTTTTATTCTTGGGCTCTCTACCCACAAGGCCTCATACCAATGGGTCAAGTGTAGGAATGGGTTGACCGGTTAGAGGAGGAAATGCCTTGCAAATGAAAGGACTTCTTTTGCTTCTTACTTAAGCAAGAACACACTAGTTAATTAAAAATAATAAACATAAACAAAGAAAAGAAGCACGAGATTTACTTGGTTACAACAAGAGTGGTTGTTAATCCAACGCAATTGAAAGCTCCACAAAAATGCTCCTTTAGGCGGAGTAGCCTCTTTACAGCGTTGATGTACAAGACTAAGAATATTGGAATTGAAAATACAAGTATGTTATCTAAAATAGGAGGTCACAGCCTCTATTTATAGCAAGCCGATCGAGGTGACCGTTTTGCTAATATGGCAGTCACGGAGGCGCCTCCATTGATTGTGGGCGCCTCCAATGGATCAAAACTGATCCATTAGTGATCTAGCAGCATTGAGGGCGCCCCCAAGAGTTGGGGGTGCCTCGGTTGAGCTGACTCAGCTTCCAAATCTGATCCACTACGACGGGTCTTCAGCGATGATCGGGGGCACCTCCATTGCTCTGAGGCGCCTTCATCAAAATAGCGATTGGGGCGCCTCCTAGTCTTGGGGGTGCCTCCATCAGTTGGCGCTTGAGGTGCCTCCATCGCACCGAGGCGCCTCCAAGACATAGAGGCGCCTCGGGTCTTCTCCTCGAGCAGACTTCCTCCCCAGCTTCTCGTCCCTTGGATGCACCAAGCTCGTTGACTCACTTCTGGTGTCATCCTTCTCATCCGCTGCGTCTTCCACTCGACTTCTTGTGTTCCCAAGTTCCTGCACACTTAGACACAAGGATCAAATACCCAGGACCTAACCTAACTCGGTTGATCACATCACAACTATCCCGGGGTACTTACAATCTCCCCCTTTTTGATGTGCATCAACCTGAGTTCAAGGTAAACATAAAGAAAGTACAAAAAATAATTTCAAAAAGTTTTGCAATTAAAGTCCCTAAAATTTTACAATATTAAAGTTTCGATTCTCCCCCTTTGATCACATCAAAAAAAATAGGGGAAAGTGTCAAAAAAAACTTTGAAAAAATTACTCAAATAGAAAGATGATAAACATGTTAATCACATTTTATCTTCAAACATCCATAAGTAGTTAATCTACTGAATCAGAACAAATTTTGGAACCTAACACAAGTTTCTACCTACTAGATTTATCAAATATTTTCTAGGAATATCAAAAGTTGAATATTTTTTAATTTGACACCTGTAACTTCTGATATACCAATTAAGTCCATAATTTCTGAAGCTTGAAAAACGAAGATTATTTGAATTTAAGCATGCATGATTCTTTTTAAATTTTTCTAATCTTCCTTTAATTTTGCATTTTCAATTTGAATTCTATCGAATTCTACTAGTGGACATGCATTTGCCAAATTATATTTTAATTTCACTTTATCCTTTTTAAAAGCCACATATTTGGTCCTTAATTTACACATTGATCTAGACATTAATTTAATGTCATTATATAACTGATCAGGGGG
>JBBUKS010000002.1:5946217-5966269 GCA_038050645.1 Hedychium gardnerianum | reverse complement strand
GACCCACCAGGGCTTCCTGCTAGAATCTCTCATCTGGACTTCAGCCAATCATCTGGTCTCCCTAACCTGACTGGATCTCCTGCCAATTGTATGGTCCTCCCTGACCCAACTAGACTTCCTGCTAATCAGATGATCCTCCCTGACCCGACTGGACTTCGGCCTGGTGTTTGGTCCTCTAAATCCATCAATTTAGTTAAGCCTGCACCCTCAACTCAAGAGGTTAAATAACACGAGTCCAACTTTAACCTATTGTCATACATCAAAACCTGAGTTAGACTATCAGTGCAAATTGCACCAACACCAACATGGTTTGGTCTGAACCAAACCATGGTTTAATGGTAATGGATCGGGTTGCCATTTGGGTTTGGGAAATAACTTGTTCCCCAAGTCATTGTTAGAAGGTGTATAAATACCCCTCCATAGGGAGAGAAATTAATTAATCTCTTGGAGAAAACCTAAGTATTAGGTTCTTTCCTTCTCTCCTCTCCTCTTCTTGTGTCCCCGACCACAACAAGGAGGTGAAGCTCCTTGTGTCGTTTCCGCCGCCACCTAGCACCGCCAGCCAACCTCTCCTCTCTGGCTAGCAACCTCCTATCTTCCAGAAGGACGCCAGAGCATAGTCCCTCTAGCCAACACCATCGCTGCCCTGCGTGCACAATGTTATTCCACACAGCACAACAAACAGGCGGTTGTTTGCTGGATGTTTGGGTCGCCATCGGCTATCCTTGTTGTAGGATTGAGTGTACCGACTAGAGGGGGGGTGAATAGCCTGTAAATGAAAATATATATATATATACAATTCTTTTGCTCTCTACTTAGCAAAGACACACACACATTAATTATCAAAAATAAAGAACATAAAAATAAGTAAGGAGACAGTGATGTTTTATTTGGTTTACAACCGGGGAGGTTGCTAATACAAGGTAGTAGAACATTCACTAAACAACGTCGGAGGCAGAGTAGCTAGCCCCTTATAGAAATTGAGCATACAAATAGAAAAAATGAAATCTAAAATTGAAATACAAGTGTGTTGTTACTAAACAGTGAATGAGAACTCTATTTATAGAGTTCTGGTTGAAATGATTGTTATGTTGACGTGGCATCATCCGAGGCAACTTAGTTGATTGGGGGTGCCTCGAACAAGGCAAGTTCTATCCTCGTCGCAATGGTTCTCTAGCTGACCTGGCGGATTGCGGGCGCCTCGGACCATCCGAGGCTCCTTGAGTCGGCTGACGTGGCCTCCGCTGCTTATTTGCTCCGCAACGGCTTTCTAGGCGTCTGAGGCACCTTGGTTCATCCGAGGGGCCTCCAATGGCTGGCGTCTGAGATGCCTCCAATGCCTCCAAGGCGCCTCGAGTCATTAGGGAATGATCAATTTCAGCATTGACCATTCTGCGTTCCACTCGCTTGGGTGATGTTCCGGTCATCTGAAGTTGAGCTCACCCGAATCCAACTCTGACCTTCTCCTCGAGCAGACTTCCTCCTTGCTTCTCGTCCCTCGGACGCACTGCGTGCATCCTTCTCGCTCCACTAGTGTACTCTTCGCATCTCCTCATCCCTCGGATGCACTGATCCCGTCGACTCCCTTCCTATGTCATCCTTCTCACTCACTGCATCTTCCGATCGACTTCTTGTGTTCCTAAGTCCTTGCACACTTAGACACAAGACATCAAATACACAGGACCTAACTTAACTCGGTTGATCAATATTAAAACTAACCTAGGGTACTTACACTTGCCACCGTAGGCCCTTCTCCGACCTCCGGCCCTTCCTCCCGTCGGCCACACCTTCGAAGTAGCAAGGGACAGCAACGAGAAGGGCTAGACAACAACTTTTGTCACCCAAATAGCAGCCCCTTCCATTGTGTCATTCACCTTGTTTCATATCATCGGGTTGCGTGCGCCACTGGGCATTGAAACAAGTAGGATACCTCTCTTGGATTGTTCCATCTCCCCACTTCAGCTAGTAGTAAAGTGGAGATACAACTCAGACTTAGCAAAGTCATCTTGAGGAGTTCTCAATGTGGATACAAATAGAGGCGAGGCTTCATAGCATCGCTTGGTTGATGTCATTCCTGCTTCACGTGATTCGTCAAGTACAACTAGAATAAAAGTTATTTTCATAAAATTTTATATTGCGATTATGTCTACATGAATGTATCTTGTATGTGTGTGGTGTGTGTGATGTAATAATTATGTTATTATGTTTGTTAATTTTGCTTCCGCTGCATGTTTACGAAACGTATTTCAGCACGCACTCACTCGGGGTATCCAACAGTGGTATCAGAGTCTAATCGTGCTTTGACATAATTGTAAAAAATATTTTATGAGTCATAATTGGTTCTAGAATTAGATTTGGAAATTTTCTAAAATAATTTTGGAAAGTTTCCTATTTTGTCAGAAAATTCTAATATTAGAATATTTCCTAGTTTGTTAGGAAAATTTAATTTTGGAAATTTTCTGAAATAATTTTTAAAATTCCAATTTTGGTAAGTTTTCTATTTTGTCAAGAAAATCAATTTTGGAATATTTCCTAATTAGTTAGGAAAATCCAATCTTGAAAATTTTATGAAATATTTTAGGAAAGTCCAATTAAGGAAAGATTCTAATTTAATTAAGATTATTCTAATTATATGTCCTAATTAGTTAGGAAATATTTAGTTAGGAAATTATTTCCTAATTAAATTAAATTTTCTTGATTGGAAATTTTCCTAAATAAAATATGTAATTAGATTTAGAAATTTATCTCTTAATTTAATTAAAGTCTTGATTTATGAAAATCAGATTCTTAATCATATTCTAAATCCAAATAAAATCTATGACAACTATGACATGAGTTATACCATGCCATAATTAGTTGCATTAACTATGTCATGTAATATAATTTTTCATGATTAGTTGCGTTAATTAGGCCATGCCATTTTATACCATGCATGTGATGTGTCATATCATTATTTATGTCATGTGTACGATGTGTAATATCATTATTTATGTCATGTGAGTGATGTTATGATGATGATAAGATCTAAATTCCTTACGTCAATTTTAAAGTAAGAACTAGAGTCTAATTTTTTTGTTTGGGTTGTTGGACTCACTCCAAGCTCGACCTGAAATTACATATGTTCAAACCATTGAGATACTATCTAGCAATTAACGGGTCAACTTTAACTTGAAGAATTAGTTTGTTGGACTCACTCCAAGATTAATGTGGATAGGAGTGAAGTTAGGTGATATATATATAAGATGTAGTGTTAATGAGTTAACAACCCGACGTTTATGCTAATATCAATTAGTTGATAGCATAATCTGATAGTTATGTATAAGCGATACATAATTGGTATATGTGATACCTACCACTGTAGCTAAGAATGACTTGTTAGACTCACTCCAAGGTTGTTCTTATTTATGGTGGATATCAACCCACTTGAAGAAAAATCTACGATCTCCCGAATTCAAAGTAAGGACTCTTGAATTCAATAAATAAGTGGGATTCTTGTATGTATGTAAATTGTTTACATTTACAAAATCATCTCTCATATATGTTTCTCATTTTTGTATTTCTAGGTTATTAGATTATGCATGACATCTTTGAATTTGCGCTCGATTTTAGACACGAATAAACTGACTGGGCTGAACTTCCTGGACTGGTATCAGAATTTAAGAATTGTTCTCAAATCTAAAAAGATAGCTTATGTCCTCGAAGAGACTCTTCCCGAACCTCTTTCAGATAATGCTACTGATGACCAAAGGTTGGCCTATCAAAAGCACATGGCTGACTCAGATCTGGCAAGCTGCATCATGCTAGCCTCGATGTCTCCCAAATTGCAAAATCAACATAAGCATATGGATGATCATACTATTATTTTTTATCTCTGTGAGTTGTTTAATGAGCAAGTGAGGTATGAACGGTTCGATATCTCTAGGCTTCTCTTTCACTCACGGATGCAAGAGGGTTTGTCTGTAATGCAATATGTACTAAAGATGAATGACTACATTGAGTGACTGGGATCACTTGGTTTTGTGATAGATAATGAATTAAATATTGATTTAATTCTGCACAGTTTGCCTGAAAGTTATTCACAATTTGTGATGAATTATCAAATGAACCGTATTGAATCCTCGATTCCCGAGTTGATCAATATGCTCAAGACTATAGAGCCTTCTATCAAGAAAGATAAGAAGACTGTGATGTTAGTTGACTCTTTGAAGAAAGGTTCTAAGAGGAAGTCAAAGTATCAAGCCAAAGGGAAGAAGAAGAAGGCTAAGACAATAGAACCGGCACCAAAAGACCCATGTCATCATTGTGGCAAGATGGGTCACTAGCGAAGAAACTGCAAGATCTATCTTGAGTTCATGAAGAAGAAGAAAATATCCGATGCCCCATCTACTTCAGGTATCTTGGTTATTGAATGTCATAATATTTTCTCTATCATCTGAATATTGGATATAGAGTGTGTCTCACATATATGTAATGACAAACAGAAGCTAAGAGATAGTAGAAGACTTGTCAAGGGAGAATCAAATTTGTGAGTTGGCAATGGAGCAAAGGTTACAGTTGTTGCCATCAAAACTTATTTGTTAAAGCTTCCTAGTGGACTGGTTTTGGAATTGGATAATTGTTATTTTGTTCTTATATTAATAAAAAATATTGTTTCTATTTTCTGTTTAAATAGAAAAGGTTTCCATTTGATATTTAGTAACAATTGTTGTTACATAACTTTGAATGTCATTCTTTATGGGATTGGAATATTATGCAATGGCATATTCAATATCGAAATGAGCAACAAGCATGCTCAAATGGATGATCAGTTAACCTCTTAATCGTGACATTGTCACCTTAGCCATATAAGTAAGAAACGCATGTTCGAACTACAAAAGGTTGGCAGTTTGGAATCATTTGAATTAGATTCATTTGATACATGTGTTTCATGCTTAAAAGGCAAGATAACTAAGTTACCTTTTTCTGAAAAAGGTGAACTAGTGGGAGAGTTACTCGACCTTATACATACTGATATATGTGGACTAATGTCAACTCAAGCATGAGGAGGTTATAGCTACTTCATTACCTTTATCGATGATTACTGACGATTTGGGTATGTGTATCTATTGAGATATAAATCAGAGGTCTTTGAAAAGTTCAAAGAATTCAGAAATGAAGTAGAGAAATAACTTGGCAAAAGTATTAAAATACTTTAATCCGATCGAAGTGGTAAATACTTAAGTTAAGAGTTTCAAGATTATCTAAGGGATAATGAGATATTGTCTCAATGGACTCCGCCTTATATGCCACAACACAATGGTGTATCAGAAAGGCGAAATCAAACCCTGTTGGACATGGTTAGATCTATGATGAATCATGCGAGTCTTCCCAAATCCTTTTGGGGTTACGCATTGGACATTACCTGCTAAATAGAGTCCCAACCAAGATAGTCTCTACTATTCTATTTGAGAAATGGACTGGTAAGAAACCCCACCTATCTTACTTGAAGATATGGGGATGTCCTACTTATGTGAAGAGGACTATATCAAATAAGCTCGATGCTAAATCTGATAAATGTCTATTTATTGGTTACCCTAAGAAAACTAGGGGTTACCAATTCTATCATCCCTCGAAACAAAAGGTGCTTGTTTCAATGCATGTTGTATTCCTAGAGAAAGAGTTTCTCTTGCAGAAAAATAGTAGGAGTGAAGTTGAACTTGAGGAAGTTCAAGATACTCCAATACACATAGAAGAGACACCTAGTCAAGAACCACAATCAATTACTCATGATGATGAGCTATCAGCTGAACTTATGAAGACATTACCTCTTCGTAGATCTAGTAGGATACATACAATTCTTGAGAGATATAAATTTCTCATAAATGAATCATATGACGTATTGCTCGTTGAGGATAAGGAACCTACTGATTATGAGGAAGTTCTAAAAAGTTCAGAAAGAGACAAGTGGCTAGCATCCATGAAGTCAGAAATGGATTCCATGTACGAAAAATCAAGTTTGGAACTTGGTAGACCCACTTCAAGGCATCACACCTATCAGATACAAGTGGGTTTTCAAAAAGAAATCTGACATGGATGGTAATGTAATTACCTATAAAGCAAGATTAGTGACGAAAAGCTATCGTCAAAGGCAAAGTGTTGACTATGACGAAACATTCTTAAATTCATTCGAATACTCCTGGCCATAGTAACTCATTATGATTATGAGATATGACAGATGAATGTGAAAATGACTTTCCTCAACGGAAATATGTTTGAGGAAGTATATATGATACAACCCGAAGGTTTCACATCTATTGATTAAAATAAATTATGCAAGCTTCAACGATTCATTTATGAATTGAAGCAAGCATCTAGGAGTTAAAATATTCATTTTGATGAGGCAATCAAAGAGTTTGATTTCTCACAAAATCCTGACGAACCTTGTGTGTACAAGAAAGTTAGTGGGAGTGCGATCATATTCCTAGTGCTCTATGTTGACGACATATTATTTATAGGAAACGATGTGCATGTTCTACAGTCAGTTAAGGATTGATTATCCAAAACGTTCTTCATAAAAGACATGGGAGAATCAACCTATATCCTTGGGATTAAGATCTATAGATACAGATTAAAACGGTTGTTTGGTCTTTCACAGTCTACATATATAGACAAAGTGTTAAAACAGTTTAGTATGGATGAATTTAAGAAAGACTTTTTACCCATGCGAAATGGGATTCACCTTTCAAAGTCTATGTGCCCACGCATAGAAGACGAGAGGATTTGCATAAGTAAAATACCCTATGCGTCAGCGATAGATCTATCATGTATGTTATATTATATACAAAGCCCGATGTATTATACTCTCTTTGTGTCACAAGCAGATACCAGTCAGATCCATGCATGAATCATTGGACTGCTGTCAAGGCAATCCTTAAGTACTTGAGAAGAACTAAGGATGTGTTCTTGATATATGGAGATGATGATATACTGATGCTAGCTTCCAAACAGTCAAAGATGACTCGAAGTCTCAGTCTAGATACATATTCACATTGAACAGAGGCGCAATAAGTTGGAAGAGTTTCAAGCAAGACACCATTGCAGATTCTACCACCGAGACGGAAAACATTACAACTTTTGAAGTAACAAAAAAAGTAGTTTGGATCAAGAAGTTCATCTATGAACTAGGAGTGGTTCCGACCATTGTTGAAGCATTACTGCGACAACATTAGAACCATTGCTCAAGAAAAAAAAACCTAGGTCTCACCAACGATCCAAACATGTGCTTCACCGCTATCATTTGATTAGAGATATCATCAGTAGGAATAAAATACAAATCGAGAAGATTCCCACCAAAAGGAACCTAGCATATCCTTTGACAAAGGCTCTACCACAAAGTAAGTTTGAGAGCTACGTCCAGACCTATGGTATTGGATATCATGGCAATTGGCATTAGGCGAAATGAGAGTATGTTATATTTGAGAGATGTCTTAAGACAATCGTCTTATGATATGTACTATTTATTGGATAAATGATTCATTATCTGAGTACACATTCTTTATGTGTATGATTGAATCTTAAACTCACTTATTGAATATCTGTAATACAATTCATAGCATGAGAGAACTTGTGATTGGATTACAACTAGTGAGCATCTCCACATGTATAATTATGAATATATTAAAATATTCCTAGTCGATGAATTGATGGGTTCAGATATCATCAATTCTATGAGACTAGCATATGTTATACTCGGTTTAACCAAGCAATCGCTCCTCACTAGCTGGAAACATTAGGATGTCAAGAGTTAAACGTAAATGCTAATTAAAAGTAACTAGTTCATTGGAGTAATCTGCCATGAGACTTCATATGTGTCTGTACATATATGAATATGTCAATATGTCAATGAAGATCTCATTGCAGCTTAAGTGCAAATTTCCTTCGACTTGAGGTATTCAAGTTATCTTGGTCATGGAGATTTATATTTTAATATCTTAACCAAGCATCTCCTTGAAGGTATGGACCCGAGATGATTGAGTATAAGTTTGAAGTGCTCGAAGGTGTTTGAATAGTCCACAAAGGATTCACCGCTTCTTGTATAAGGGAACATATACCCTATGGCCACTTGTCACGATTGTTACTTGAAGTCTTTGGTCAAAGCAATACATGTCAAGAGTATGGTACTCTTGGACACATGTTTGAGTAATTAGAATCCACATGACAAGGAAGTATGACTTGGGTTAGGTGTGACGTTGTCATCCTAGTGGGGACTAACACAAAGATCATGTCCTGAATCAAGTGGGTATAAGATGAGTGAAAGGAACGAGGTATGACTCATTATAGTTGTTGAAGGGTTCAGAAGTGGTTCTGGAATCAACTGTTGACTTTTCGGTCAATTTGGGATAATGATATATACTACTAGGTGTCACTCATGATCTATTCATAATTAATGGTTAATTACGAATGACCAACATAATTTATAAAATTACACGCACTACGAGTTTATCCGAAATACTTAAAACGAGTTTAAGAATTGGATTCTCAGATTGAGAGAGAATAAGTCTGATTAGAAAGACGAAGGGCAAATATGAAAGACATTTGGTTGGAGCGAAAGCGTAGATGGGCCACATCTTTTGAAGATGTGACAGACCAAATTAGTTCGGTTTAATTATACCAAATTTGTTCGGTTTAATTATGAAAGAATGTCGTCTTTGGTTTAATTATACACCAAATTAGTTCAGTTTTGAACCAACATGGTTTGGTCTTGAACCAAACCATAGCTTATTGGTAATGGATCAGGTTGCTATTGTTGGAGAGCCCGACGCGAATGCGTGCTTTGGACACGTTTCAAAAACGTATAGCGGAAGACAAATAATAATTCTAAATTATTATAACACACACATCACACACATGCAAGATACAACAGTGTTAGACATAACCGTAATAGCCTCTTCCAAAATCAACGAGCAACCCTAATGAGGCTTACCTCTATTCGTATTTACGTCGAGTTATCCTCGAGGCGATTTCGCTAGGTCACGAGTTATGTCTCCGATTCGGTATTAGCCAAAGGTAGGAGATTAAGCAATCCGAGAGAAGGATCATAATTCAATTTGTATCCAATGGCAATTACAACCAGACAACATAAATCAACCAGTGGAAAACACCTTTGTTGCCACTTTTAGGAGGCAAGAAAAATTTGCTGTTCTAAACGTGAGTTGCTTGGTCAGCGTATTGCTGTTCATGTTCACGTTCACGTTCCAATAGCTTGGTCAGACGTTGCTGACCACGTTGGAGCTGTTCACGCTGAATTGCTTAGCAAGTTGGAGTTGTTCACGTTCCAATTCCAACGTGCATTCCACAATCGCTTCCAATTCCAACGTGTATTCCACAGTCGCTTCCAATTCCAACGTGACATGCAATGAAAACAATTCACAATTGCTTCCAATTCCAATATGGCATGCAATGGAAAAACAATTCACAATTGCTTCCGATTCCAACATGACATGCAATTCTGCTCGGCTAGGAGAGAGGAGAAAAGAGGAAGAAGATGAAAACCTAATCTTTAGATTTTAATCAACTTTACTTCTTTTTCTCTCAATCTATATATATATATATATATATATAACGGGTTTGATTATCAAATCCAAATCCAAACCCTTTAAGTCAACCCAATCCGCTAGTCTTAAGTTTAGTTCAAGGTTAAACCATATTAGTTTAAAACCAAAACACTTTGGTTCAAAAATCAAATCTCTTTTAATTAAAATCAAATCAATTTGATTTATAATTAAACCAAAGAAGGTCCAACTTATCTTCAAAAGATATGGTTCATCCGCGCTTCCATTTCAAAAAATATATTTTCATATTTATCCTTTGTCTGGTCCAACTAGACTTAGTCTTTCTCGATCTGAGAATCCAATTCTCAAACTCGTTTTATGTCTCTTAGATAAACTCGTAGTGCGTGTGACCTTATAGATTCTCGATTTATGTTGGTCGTCCATAATTAACTGTTAATTATGGAATGATCATGAGTAACACATAATAGTACATCATGATACTCAATTAATCAAAAAATCACAATTGATTCCAGAACAGTTCTAAACCTTTCAGCAACTATAGTGAGTCGTGCATCATTTCTTTCACTCGTCTTATACCTATTTGATTTAGGATATGGTCTATGTGTCAGTCCCCACTAGGCTAACTAACTATGTCATACCTAGCCCAAGTAATACTTCCTTGTCCTGTGGATTCAAATTACTTAGACATGTGTTCAAGAGTACCATACTCATGACATGTATTGCTTTAGCCAAAGAGTTCAAGTAATAATCCTGACAAATAGTTGTAGGGTATATTTCTCCTTGTAAGGAGTGGTGAATTCTTTGTTGGCTATCTAATTACCTTCGGACACTTCGACTTATACCCAATCATCCTAGGTCCACACCTCCTCGGAGATGCTTGCTTAAGATGTCAAAGTATAAGTGTCCATAACCAAGATGACTTGAATACCTTAAGTCGAAGGAAACTCATACTAAAGCTGCAATGAGATCTTTATTGTCATATATATATATGTAGAGAACCATATGAAATTTCATGGCAGGTTACTCCAATGAACTAGTTACCTTTAACTAGTATCCACGTATAACTCTCAACATCTCAATATCTCCATCCAGTGAGAAATGACTGCTCACTGGTTGTGCTAGTCTCACAGAATTGATGATGTCCAAATCATCAATTCATCGACTAGAGAATATTTAAATACATTCATAATTACACATATAGAGATGCTCACTGGTTGTGATCCAATTATAAGTTCTCTCATGCTATGAATTGTATTGCGGACATTCAGTAAGTAAGTTTAAGATCCAATCATACACATAAAGAATGTGCACTCAAATAGTAAATCTTTTATTCATCCAATAAATAATATATATCATAAGACGATTGTCTTAGGGTACCTCTCAAATATAATAACTATTGGGTTTTAGATTTAAGAGATGACTTGTTTCCCAAGTCATTGGAAGGAGGTGTATAAATACCCCTCCATAGGGAGAGAAATTAATTAATCTCTCGGAGAAAACCTAAGTGTTAGGTTCTTTCCTTCTCTCCTCTCCTCCTCTTGTGTCGCCAACCACAACAAGGAGCTGAAGCTCCTTGTGCAGTTGCCGCCACTGCCCAGCACTGCCGGCCAGCCTCTCCTCTCTGGCCAACAGCCTCCTACCAGCCAGAAGGAAGCCAGAGAGTACATACCCTCCGGCCAGCACTAGCGTTGTTCCACGCACAAGATAGCAAATAGCCAACTGTTTGTTGGCTATTTGGGTCGTCGTCGGCCACCCTTGCCATCGGTGGTTCTTCTCCAACCTCCGGCCCTTCCTCCTGCTGGCTACACCGCCAACAGTAGCAAGGGACAGCAACGAGAAGGGTTGGACAACAGCTTTTGTCACCCGAACAGCAGCCCCTTCCGGCGTGTCGTTCACCTTGTTTTATGTCGTCGAGTTGCGTATGCCGCCAGACATTGAAACTGCGTAGGATCCCTCTCTCAGATCGTTCCGTCTCCCCACGTCAGCTAGTACCAAAGCGGAGACATGACTCGGATTTAGCGAAGTCGTCTTGAAGAGTTATCAGCGTGGATATGAATAGAGGCGAGGCTTCATAACGTCGCTTGGTTGATGTCATTCCCGTTCCACGTAATTTGTTAGGTATAACTAGAATAAAAGTTATTTTTGTAAAATTTTATATTGCGATTATGTCTGCATGAATGTATCATGTATACGTGTGGTGCGTGTGATGTAATAATTAGGTTATTATGTTTGTTAATTTTGTTTCTGCTGCATGTTTATGAAACATGTTTTAACACGCACCCACATTGAGCTACCCAACATGACATGATTGAATACTCTACTTGCATGTGGTCACTGGTGTGGTGATGGATTCTACCTTGATAGATTAAGCTTGATAATTCTTATTTATCTAGTGAGAATTTAAATCATTCTTTTTTTTTTAGTTGACATCAAGTATCCAACTTACATTGACTAATCCCGGGGATGACCAGTCCGGCCCCACAATAGTTTCTCATCGGCCATTAGGATAAATTGGGAAGCTCGCAGCAGGCGACCCATCAGCCCAGAGTTCTTAGGTCAATCGTCCATTAAAGGAAATTCATTTGTTAATTTGCCGAAGCTAGGACTCAATCTTTAGATACCTAGAAAACTAAGAAAGCACCATGTCATTGCACCATTGCCCCTGGGGCAGGATTTAAGTCATTCATATACTTTACCCTCTTTGTGTGTGGATTGCACTCATAATAATTGACACTCTAGAACTTGCTTTGCTTCTTTTTGAGACTATGCATGAATGTGATGAAAGTCATCTCACTTGTTCAATTTTTGGTTTTCTCTCTTGCTTAGTTACTAATTGAATAACCCACCTAACATCTTCATTGTCCATTATATTTTCTTTGACCTACTTTGATTTATCTTTCTCCCCATCTTTAAGGAAAATATGAGAGTATTAGTTGATTTCATGATGAGCTACATTGTTCGAAAAGGTTAAGTTTTTTAAGTGTGAGAGGGAGATATATGTGTGGAAAGAATGCTTTTTCAAAAAAAAAAAATTATGAACTCAAAGTAAAAAAAAAGAAAAAAGAGAGACAGAGAGAAAGGAGAAGAAAAAAAAGAAAAAAAAAAGTTCTTGTTTGGATGAAAGAACGTCCAAAGGAAGTTGAGCGTTAGAATGTTTAGGTGAAACTTTTGTGAACATTACTTGATTGTGTTCATCATGTTCATCATCTCAATGCTCTCATGTTCCCTTTGGCTTCTTTTATTTTATCCATCCTTCTTATTTTTTTGATTTCTTTTTGGATCCATTACAACTCTAAATAAGTCTTAATTTATGCATATGCATGTGTTTACAGTAGTAGAGAGTAGAAAATAAGCAAACATATGATAATACAATGTCCTGAGTAGCATTGAGTGGAAACTTCACCTTTGCAAATGTTTATGAGAGCAAGAGCAAAACTATTTACCATGTGAGACTATATTCTTAGTTTATTTAGGTTGATTGAGGTCACCGTGCTTGTTGACTTGTGTAAGAATTGGGTTGGGGGCGAGCGTTTCGCCTTTTGCCACCTTGTGTAAGAATTGGGTCCATGAATGCCTTGATATTTGAAAATTTGATGGTCCTAAGTAGTTACCTTTTATGATCTTCGAAGTTTTGATTGGGGATTAAATTAGAAGAGTTTTCTTGTTACTTTTCTAGCTTTTTTATTTGTCCGAGACGTGCAAAGAATAAATGTGAAGAATTTGATAACCAACATTTTGAGATATTATTTTACACTCCTACTTAACGTTTTAACTCTCTCGTATGCTTAATTTATACTCATATCATATTTTAAGAGGAAGGGTTTATTTTGAACTTCATTTCAATTTCTTCCAAATTGATGGCATTATATCTAAATTTTGAATCTTGTAGGACTTCAAACTCGACCAAATCTCCCAAAAGGGAACACGGCCTGGTCGTGTTCCTTGCTGCAACCTGACTAGAACCTCTCCACAACAGACTACACGGCCTAGCCGTGCCCCTGGCATGGTCGTGGTGCGTGGGCATTGATTCAACTAAAAGCAATTGGTTCACTTGCTAAGGAATAAGAGGCAGCCATTAGGGACCTCCACCATCTCTACCTCCATCGAAGCTCTCCACCACCCTCTCCTGGTTGGGAGCCTCTCCCAACCGGGAGAGGCTCCATCTGATCCATCATCCACACTTGGTCGGAGGGGTTCTTCCAACCATCTCTATCATCACCGGCACTTCAAGGAAGGGGTTCCCTTCCTCATTGAGGGAAGCATCTCCATCCTCACCGAAGCCATCTCCATCTCACCCCGGTTAGGAAGGTTCTCACGCAACGGAACACACCATTTGCAAAGGTGAAGAAGGCTCGAGGGTCTTCCATCTTCTTAGCTTTCGCAAGTTCATCATCCATACATCCGTCATCCGCAACCCATTTTATCTGCGAGCTACGGGGTCCCAGAATTCATCCGCAAGCTTCTTCCTATACTTAGAGATGTCTAGTGCTTGGTTTTCCATTTAGTTTTTTTTATTGCAATGTGTTTGGTTTAATTCCTCTTACATTACTTTTATTTTAGTCAATGCATTTCAATTCATTTAATTCTTGCAATGCTTTAGTTCATTTGAATGTTAGTTATGTTTGTTATTTGGTTGGAATACAAGTAAATTAGATTAGATCAGATTGCAATGTTTTCGTTATTTTCTCTACGTTGTAGTTTAGAGATCATGTTTGTAGTTTAGTGAATTTACATACCTGTCAATTGTATTTATTTCTCTTTACTGTCCTTAGTTTTAGCATCTAAAACCCAAACCTCCATTCTGCGAGAGATGATCTAAATTGTCATGACACTAGAATAGGGGGTTCGGTAATAATTTTACCATAGCACAACAATATGGTATTATCCATGTGGACAGAGAGGCTCATCAGTATAAAAAAGTAGGTGAATGTAATTAAAGTCAAATTTTTCCGTAGCGCAGAAATTCTCATCATTCTTTCTTTTTTTCTCAGCTTAGCATTGACTCGACAATTAGAGGGGTGACGCCAACCGCGCCAATGCCTGCTGACTTGTGTTGACGTGCAAGCACAAAAATTATTCGAACAGAAGCAAGGGTTCTATTGGTTCAAACTCGCATGCAAAGATGATATCAATACTTATTTATTTGAATTTAATATACATATACAATATAAATATGTATGTTATATACAAATATATAGAGAGAGTTTTATTAATTTGTATATTTTATCCTGTATAATCATGGACACCTGTTGAAGTGGTCATCTGTACATCATTGATCAAAATATGTGTGATATGATCAGTGATCAGGATTATGTCATCTCAATAGGTGTACATGATTGTACAGGATAAGATGTGTAGGCTATCAAAGCCTATATATATATATATATATAAATCAATTGCAAATTAAGAAATAAGAATTTTATTTCCAAATATAAGTAATATGTTTGTTTTCAAAAGGAGAAGAATAGCATATGAAGTGATATTGAAACTCATGCATTATCGAGCATATTATCCTATTTTACAAATGATTTATTTAGAGTTTTGGGTTTGTTTAGAAGCAACCAACACTAGTTATAATATGAAATAAATTTGAAGGAAATTGATTCATTTATTAATGAAGTTAAAGTTAATAAAAATAATTTTATAAAAAAATTTAAGACCTCAAGCTCGAGGACAACATAATTCTGACATAAAAAGGCTCACTTGTCATATAACAATTGTATTAAAAGAAAAAAAAGTCATTTTTTATTAGATCATTTAGATTCGTTATATTATTTATAATCAAATATGATATATGAGTGAAAAAATATAATAGAATCTATTTTAATGATATTGTTACTATTATGATATTTGTATTTTTTTATCTATGATAAATCTAAATAAAATTAATATTTGTTTTTTAAAAATATCTTCCAGCAGGTAGTAATAATCCACCTTTGAAGTAATATCAAATTTAAATGATAAGGCATAAATCATATTCAATTATTCCTTCTATTTTAAGCATTTTTTATTTTGGTAAAGAAAAATTGTTATTTGGAATATAAACATATATGCCATGAACTAGTATTAAAAGTCACTAGTATTAAAAGTTAAAAACAGAAAACCAATTGAAAACTCATATGAAAATTTTAATAAATTTTCTATTAAACTAAATATGATATGTCATAAAAAAAATAATATATTCCACTGGTTCTCAAGGTGACCGGCTTGACCCACAAATTTTTTTCACCGGTCATCTAAATATGATATGTTATAGAATAGTGCTGAAGATTATTTTTTTTTTAAAAAAAATTGAAATTATTAAAATCTTTCAGCTGTCTCAGAAAATAGTAAACAATTTAGAATTTTTTTAATGAAAGTTTGGATGCAAAGAGACCCCCAATTTAAGAAACAACAAAAAAAAAATCCAACCAGGAAGAAATTATTGCCCGTGCCTTCAAATCTGTGAAAGAGCCTTCTGAGGAAGCTTCAGCTTCTGACCCCGCAAGCCGTTCCAAAATTCTCGTGCACTCATGACCTTCTTCCCAGGAGGTTGAAGCTCTAGAACCTGGCAGCCAAATACAAAAGCAACCATCAAGTATTGTCCAAGTCCAAGCCTTCATAGCTTCAACAACAAAGTATTCAGTTACAATCCACCTCAAGCCGAGAATCGCCAGCACATGGGACCAGCAATACGCTACGAGAGTAAATTATCTCATTTCCACCCCCATCAACGTCGGTGGCATCAGAGATCCTAGTTGTAGTGATCTTTATCTCAACCACGTTGGCATTACCGTTCATGTCAATCACTTGAAACCTAGCACGAGTTCCTGGCCAATCTGCGAATGCTCGTACCTGAACAAGTGTGTCCTAGTCATTCAAACTAGTGAAATATCTATTACCTGCAAATGGGATGCATGAGTAGATCCAATCTCATTTAAGAAAACATGGACGCGGCAGTGAAGTTACCTTGTTGTGTATTGTTTTAGCATCTTGTTCAAATGATAGACATGACTCATCGTTGGTCAACTACAGGAAAAAAGGAAGAGAGATATGAATGAACGTGTAGAAGAATGTTAATGCATTTAAAAGGGCATATCTTGGGTAGAGATACTTTAAGAAGTTATTAATGTACTTGAGGGTGCCCACAACTTATACAGGCTAATTATCTATTTTGATTTTTGGACAAAAAAAATTCTAGTACAAACGTAGCCCAAAACAACTTGTTACCTTTGGTGCCAAAGAGGCTTTAGAGTGATCCTGTGGTTGTGCTTTCAATTTCGCAGTACCATCCAAAATATGTGGAAGTTCATGAAGAAGTAATCCAGATCCTATTCATACAAATAAAAGGAATAAGTCTCTTCAAAAAAACAAAATTGTCATGCTTCCATGAAGTTTCCACAAAGATGTAATGTGAAACTGCATCGCCTATCTACATAAGAGCACAGCTTTGAGGCATAATTTAAGGCCATTAACATAAGATAGGATTGGAAGGTCATTTGTTGAAAATGTTTCATCTATCGACCATCATGCTGAAAGGAGTCAAAAGGGGAGGTACATATAGAATCATTCAACCTTGGTTGCTATCACTAAGATCCCTTCTAAGCATACGTAATATAATGCTTGGTAGTTAAAGTATATTGGTTTCTAGATTGTCATGGAGGTTATACATTTTTTTTTTTAAAAAAAAAGACATTCAAAAGACATCTTTAAGGTAAGTGATATCTGATGTCTCCCCCAAAAAATATTAAAAGAGGAACTACTAATTCAGATCACTTTTAGCGGATTACAGCATTCAGTTCTGAAGCATATAATACAACTCGAATAAGTAAAACTAAACGATAAAGTAAAAGCACAACATAATGTGCACAGATTATGGGCCTTGTAAGTTTGCTATAGAGTGCAATATTATAAGCACAAAAAATAAAATACAATGACATATATATATAAGATTAGCAAATCAAATCATCCTCAGCAAAAAGAAAAAAACATAAAACATTTGGAAAAATATTTTTTACCATTGGCATATATCAATCCACCAAGCAACTATTTCAAGACCAATAGATCAAGGTTATTTGAAATTTTTTAGCAGGATGAGTCCACTAAAATAACTGGCCAAGGTTCTGAAAATTGATCAAAACAGCCCAAAAGAATGCATTTTTAAAGGACTCCATGGCAGGACCTAAGGTACCATCTTGCAGGAAAGCTCTACTTGATCACTCTCTGAACAGATCCCCCTTTTTCCCCTCTCTGGTTCATTCTCAGAGGCACTCATTTGATATAGTTGGCCTTTTCTGCTGACCATACTACACTTGTAAAACCAATTGATTTACACAGTTCAGCTATCTGTCATTTGTGAACAGTGAAAAGTGGGTACAAGTAGGTAAGGTTCAAACAATCATTTCATGTATGAGTTTCTGTTTCCAACTAAAAAAGGGTACGATTTCTATACTTTACCATGGTAACAGTCAATTTTACTCCTATAATCATCTTCCACTAATCCTCTTCCACTTGGCTTGATAACGGATATAAAGAATATAGTACTTGGAAAGTTGATTCAATTGAAATTTTAGAGCCACAAGTTAAAAAAAAAGGCATTCCAATGATTATCCCTTGTTATATCAAAACGAGAATTGAGCATTTGATAGGAACATCAGTACTTAACATCCAAGTAAACCTCATGTTTTTTTCAGGATCTATATAAAATACTTGCTTCTATGACATTTGGTACTGGAATTAGTTTCTTCATATGTCCATCTGTCTTGATTGACCTTGGGAGTTAAACTTGGATTGGCACAACTAGAATTGGAAGAAGCACAAGTATATCAATATGAATATGAGTAGGTCCTTGAAATATGATATTATTGGTATGATCAATGATGCGTCAAAACCACAGTAGGAAAGCTATAAGTATAATAAACCTCAATCATAATCAGTCAAAGCTAGGGTCTCCTATATATCATCATAGTTATGGACATGATTTGATTTACCACCCTTATATCGAGTTCATTGATAGTGGCTCTTAATTTTTCTAGCACCACGATTGTCATTCTAGTTAAATGTGTTACCCTGTGCACATGCATGTGGCTCAAGCATTGGAATTAAAGGAACATAGGTTTCACCACATCTCCATTATCATTGCCTTTATGATAAATTACAATGCTATCAATGTCACTATCATGATTTTGAACTTCACATAGGATAATAATATCAGAACGTGATGAAGTCTCCTTACTTTCATTAAGTTCGCACTCATAAATTGCATCGATGTCTTGTATAATTGATTTCGGACAATTTTCTTTCTCTTTTTTAGCTATTGTAGGAGCTTTGTTATTTCCTTTGTTCATGGTCTTCAACTATATTTGAGTTAAGATGTATAGGAAAGTCTAAGTCAAGAGCCAAATAATAGAATATCTCACCAGAAAGTTGCATCACATTTTTCTTGCTTATGAACATCACCTCCAACTTGCACTTGTTCAATCTTGTAGTGGATCTCTTGCTTAACAAATAATGTATACTCAGCCTTGACAACACTCAACTAATGGTTATTGGATCATCCTTATACTTGATGAAGCAAATAAAGAATGGGTCTACAATGTAGAACCTTTGTTCTTCCTCTCTACTACCATTACTTGCAATTTCCGACATATGATACAATAAACATAGACCATCCTCTTTTTTGACTCTTATGTCTGCAAGACAACAACCCTTCCTCTTTGACTCATGAACAATGATAACGAGGTGTCTTCTTCTTCTCTAGCATCTCTATTGTTGCTAGTTCTCAGATTGATGCTTCCTCTCCCTAGTATTTCTATAGTGCATCTTCTCCTGCCTATGATTGGCAAATAGAATTTAGTGCATCATCTTCCTCCCTATTATTGGCAAACAGAATCATAAGATGAGTCACAGGAAGATAGCATCCTTATCTTGATCTATTCAAGATGGTACCAAGATAGGTTTGGTTTCAATCAGTACCGAAATTGTTTTGACAAAGACAAGATAGTGACACTTAACTGATACCAACGTAATTTCTGTAATAGTCAATGGTTGTGCCAACCCATACTTGTTGGCACTTGAAATTATGCAAGTGGATGTAAAAAGTGGAAAAAATTAAAGAAATGTCAATCTTGTTGGCACCTGAGACAAAAGCAATTATTCCTTTCTACTAAATAACTCAGATTTTCTAAATCAAATCTCCTTTAGGGTTATCTTGTATTTTGATACTTGGGACAGTTTCTCTTTATCCAAGGAAGTGCATTGTGGATGAATTTTTTCTGTTTGATATTCACAAGATGGAACTATTGATATTCTTAAAGACAACATGGTGATAAAGGGGTACACCAAGATTTGTAGTGTTGACTAGCTTGTTACAGTCTCTCTAGTGGCCAATATCAATTTTGTAAGGAAGTCTAGGGCGCTAAACACGCAAATGCGCAGCGGAAAGTCCTAGATCCTTTGCCACCGGATCCGTGCGAAGATAAAAACATTTACATATACTAGGTTTTCTTCTAGATCTACACTA
>JBBUKS010000002.1:5934920-5946117 GCA_038050645.1 Hedychium gardnerianum | reverse complement strand
CTATTAGATAGGACCTTATTTTGTAGATTTAACTTGTATGAATTTTTTGCATGGATCATGGAAGGGATCCTATTTTTCCGCTGCGATTTGATTTTGTCGCATAGGATTCCCAACAATCTATACTACTCCATATGAGATATGAATTGGTAAGAAATCTCACCTATCTTATTTGAAGATATGGGTTATCAAAAGAACTGTATCAAATAAGTTAGATTCTAAGTTTGATAAGTGTCTATTTATTGGTTACCCTAAGAAAACTAGGGGTTACCAATTCTATCATCTTTTGGAACAAAAGTCATTTGTTTCAAGGCATGTTGTATTTATAGAGAAAGAGTTTCTCTTGTAAGAAAATAGTGAGAGTGAAGTTAAACTTGAGGAGGTTCAAGAGGCTCTAATAGACACAGAAGAGACGTATAGTCAAGAACCACAATCAATTACTCATGAAGATGAACTATCGATTGAACCTATGAAGACACTAGCTCTTCGTAGATCTAGTAGGACAAATAAGATTTTTGAGAGATATGGATTTCCCATAAGTGAATTAAATGATGTGTTGCTCATTGAGGATGAGGAACCTACTGATTATGAAGAAGTTCTGAAAAATTTAGAAAGAGACTAGTGACTGATAGCCATGCAGTCGGAAATAAATTCCATGTACGAAAACCAAGTTTGGAACTTGGTAGACCCAACTAAAGGTATCATGCCTATTGGGTGCAAGTGGGTTTCAAGAAGAAAATCGATGTGGATGGTAATGTCATTATCTAGAAAGCAAGATTAGTGGTAAGCTATCGTTAAAGGCAAGACAAAACCTTCTCACCAGTAGCTATGCTTAAATTCATTCAGATACTCCTGGCCATAACATCTCATTACGATTATGGGATATGACAGATGGATGTGAAAATGACATTCCTCAACAAAAATATGTTTGAGGATGTATATATGATATAACCAGATGGTTTCATATATGTTGATAGAAATAAAGTATGCAAGCTTCAACGATCTATTTATGGATTTAAGTAAGCATCTAGGAGTTTGAATATCTGTTTTGGTGAGGCAATCAAAGAGTTTAATTTCTCACAAAATTCGGATGAACCTTGTATGTACAAGAAGGTTAGTGGGAGTGTGGTCGTGTTCCTAGTGTTATATGTCGATGACATATTGCTTATAGGAAACAATTTTCTTATTCTATAGTCAGTTAAGGTTTGGTTGTCCAAAATGTTCTCCATGAAAGATATGAGAGAAGCAACATATATTCTCAGGATTAAGATCTATAGAGATAGATCGAAATAGTTGATTGGTCTTTCATAGTCTACATATATAGACAAAGTGCTAAAGCGGTTTAACATGGATGGATCTAATAAAGGTTTTATACCCATGCGACATGGGATTCACCTTTCGAAGTTTATGTGCCCATGCACAGAAGATGAGAGGATTTTCATGAGTAAGATACCCTATGCGTCAGCAATAGGATCTATAATGTATGTTATGTTATGTACGAGGCCCAATGTATCATAAACTCTGAGTGTCATGAAAAGATACCACTCAGATCCAAGTATGGATCATTGAGTGGTTGTCAAGGCAATCCTTAACTACTTAAGAAAACTAAGAATGTATTCTTGGTATTTGGAGATGGTGATATGGTTATACGTGGGTATACTGATGTCATCTTCTAGACAAATAAGGATGACTCCAAGTCCCAGTCTAGGTATATATTCACATTGAATGGAGGCGCAATAAGTTGGAAGAGTTCCAAACAAGACACCTTTGATAATTCTACCATATAGGCAGAATACATTACGGCTTCTCAAGCAGCAAAGGAAGTAGTTTGGATTAAGAAGTTTATCTCTGAACTTGGAGTGGTTCTAACCATTGTTGAAGCATTACCAGTTTACTGCAACAACAATGGAGACATCATGCAGGCTAAGGAACTCAAGTGTCACCAATGATCCAAACATGTGCTTCGGCATTATCATTTGATCAGAGTGATCATTAGTAGGAAAGGAATACAAATCGAGAAGATTTCCATCGAAAGGAACCTAGCGGATCCTTTGACAAAGGCTCTATCACAAAGTAAATTTGAGAGTCACGTCTAGACCTATGGTATTGGATACCATGGTGATTAGCATTAGGTTAAGTGGGAGTATGTTATATTTGAGAGATGTCCTAAGGCAATTGCCTTATGGCATGTACTATTTATTGGATAAATAAAGATTCACTTTTAAGTGTACATTCTTAATGTATATGATTGAATCTTAAACTCATTTACTAAATGTCTGCAATATGATTCATAGCATGAGAGAACTTGTGATTTGATCACAACTAGTGAGCATCTCTACATGTGTAATTATGAATGTATTGAAGTATTTCCTAGTTGATAAATTGATGAGTTTAGACATCATCGATTCTGAGAGACTAGCACATGTTATACTCATTGTTTTAGCTAAGCAGCTATTCCTCAATGGTTGAAGACATTGGGATGTCGAGAGTTAAACGTGGAGGCTAGTTAAGGGTAACTAGTTCATTAGAGTGACCTGTCATGACACTTTATATGGGTGTGTACATATATAAATATGTCGATGAAGATCTCATTGCAGCTTAAGTGCGTGTTTCCTTCGAGTTGAGGTATTAAAATCACCTTGGTCATGGAGACTTATACTTTGACATCTTAGTCGATACATCTCCACGGAGGTGTGGGTACATGATGATTGGGTATAAGTTAAAGTTCCCCAAGGTGTTTGGATAGCCCATAGAGGATTCACCGATCCTTACATAAGGAGACGTATACCCTATGGTCATTTGTCAGGATTATTACTCAAAGTATTTTGCCAAAGCAATGCATGTCAAGAGTATAGTATTCTTGGATACATGTTTGAGTAATTTGAATTCACAAGATGAGGAAGTATAACTTGGGATATGTGTGATGTAGTCAGCCTAGTGTGAACTGATACATAAACCATGTCCTGAACCAAGTGGGTATATAAGAGTAAAATTAACAAGACATGACTCACTATAGCTGTTAAAGGGTTCAGAAAGTGGTTCTTAGATAAACCATTAATTTTATAGTCAATTAAGGATCATAATGTACTAATAGGTATCACTCATAATCTATTATTAATTAATGGTTAATTATTAATGACCAATATAACCAGGAACATATTGTGTCACGTGCACTATGAGTATATCCGAAGGACTTAAAACGAGTTTGAGAATTGAATTCTCAAATCTAGAGAGAAAGTCTGGTTGGACCAAATGAAGGGAAAATATGGAAAGATACTTGTCGCAAAGGAAGCACGGATGGACCACATCTTTTGAAGACGAATATGACCTTCTATGGTTTAATTATAAACCAAGTTGGTTTGGTTTTAATTAAAAGAGATTTGGTTATTGAACCAAGTGGTTTGGTTTTGAACCTACATGGTTTGCTCTTGAACCAAACTTAAGGCTATTGGTTTAGATTTTGAATTTGTGATAAAGGGTTTTAATTCTCTAATCAAACCCATTAGTAGATCCATAAATAAGATCCGGGTAGAAGAGAAACAACATCCTTTGGATTAAAAACTTAAAAGGACCCCCTGGAGTAGCGACCTTTAGCAAGCCACAACCGCTTAATGCGATAAGAGTTGTTGGAAAAAATTCTGTCCATCGCCGCCAGCCTTTCTCTAACCCTTCCCAAGCTCTGTTTCGGTGAGCAATTGTTGTTCCCAAAACTTCGATGCATCAAGGTACGTTATCCCTCGTCGGCAATGATCTTGTGAATGCCAAACAACAAGGAGAAGTGCGAACAACAGCTTCTAAAGGACCAGACAACAACCACCTTTCTCGGTTGCTCTCTCCCTCTCTTTGTGTCATCAGGTTGCCCACGACGCTTGGAACAAAGTAGAGATGGGACTCTATCTCTCAGATCCATCGACTCCCTCATTTGGCTAGTACCAAATCAGAGATGAAAGCTCGTGGCTTTGTGAAGTTGTCTCAACGATTGCTCGGCATAGATATGAATAGAGGCGAAGCTTCATAGCATCGTTGGTTGATGTCATTTCCACTCCATGTGATTCGTTAGGTATAATTTAATTATCGTAAAGTTTTATTATGTAGTTATGTCTTGCGTGTTTGTATCCTACATGCATGTGATGTGTGTGTTGTAATGAAAATAGTTTTTATTTTTGCTTATGCTACGAGTTTTGCGAAACGTGTCCAATGCACGCATCCATCAGGCTCTCCCAATAGGTGAAGGATAATTTGATGATTAACAAAGGCAAACATCCTAGGGTAGTGAATCCTTGGTAGTGTGGAAAATTTAGAGGAGTGAACTCCTAGCAAGTAAGTCCAATAGGTCAAGAAGACTAAAGAACAAGGCTTATTTGTATGCTTGTTGTTGTGCTAACACTGTTTTGTAGGAAATAGGTTTTTAATCGACAGAAAAAAACATTCGGTCAACTGAATTATTCGGGCGACCAAACAAGTGTGTTCGATCGATCAGATTTTGTGGTGGCAAACTAAGTCGATATGGCATTAGCTAATTGGAACATGTTGTGTGGTGGACAATAGGATCGAAGGGGGATCGATCGACTAACACTATTGATCGATCGACCGAACACAACGGATTGAGAGGGATGTTGATCCAATTGGTGAGCCAACTTGGAAAGGAAGGTAACACTATTATGATAAGTCAACCATTATTGTGGATCGGTCAATTAAAAAAATGATTCGACCAATGGATTGAGTGGGATTAGATTTGATTCAGTCGATCGAATAAGGATTTTCAGTTGATAGAAAAAATCATATAAAAGAAGCTCGAGTCCAAGACCCAGAATAATATAATTCTACAATCAAATCTCTCATTTTGTGCTCAAAGTCTTTCAAAGTTTTGCGATTGGGAAGCGCTAGGAGGAGTGCGCAACATTCAGGGCTTCCAGACTGAACGACATTTTGTTTATATAATGCATATTTTATTTTAGTCATTTATTTTTTGTAATTTTTCTTGTGATTATTTGAATCTGTAAAAGTTTCTTCGCCTCTAGAAAGGAGAAAAGAATAGTGGATTCACTTCGAGTACACTAGCCTTGGAATATCACCCGGGGGGGGTGAACCAAGTAAACACCTTTGTGTTCATGTCTTCATATTTTTGTTTAATTATTCGCTACAAAGACTAACTATGTCGACAAGAATTACACAAAAGCAAGAAAAGTGATGAGCGCAATTCACCTAGGATGTGTTTGAAAAATCACATTCATGATTTTTTTAACACGAATGTGTTTGAAAAATCCAATTCTTGTTAAAAAAACTCACTGATTCCAATATTTTGGGTAAAATTGATGTTTGAGAATATGGAAATAACAAGACAACTAGACAAACACAAAGGAACTGTTTCATATCATTTCGATCTCTCTAAGTCAATTAATCAATTTTGGAGTATTTTTTTTTATTTTGGGGGGATTCATCACAGATTTGGTGACGAATACATGGATTCGTTGCGAATTTGGTCCAAAACTAAAAAAAATAAAAAATTCCTTCAAAATTATTTGATTAACCTAGAGAGCTCGGAATGATATGAAACTAGTTCCTATTTATTCACCTAGTTCTCCTGATTATGTCCATGACCTCAAATATCAATTTTACCCAAAATATTAAGATCAGTGATTTATTTAACTAGAATTGGATTTAAATGTAAAATTATTAACCCTTTTTTAATATTGTTTTAACTAAGTCATTAGTCGATTGAAGTTCATCTAATTGACTTAGCTATGAAAAAAATATAATGGGTAAAATTGATATTTGATTTCATGAACATAATTAGGAGAACTAGGTGAACACATAGAAATATATTTCATGTCATTCCGAGCTCTTTAGGTCAATTAATCGATTTTCAAGGAATCTTTTCTTTTTTTAATTTTGGACTAATTCTATGAAGAATCCATGGATTCATTGCCAAATCTGTGACGAATTCTAAATTCATCGCCAAATTGCCTGCGAAATTTAAAAAAAAATCTCCAAAATTAGTTAATTGACCTAGAGAACATGGAATGATATGAAACCAATTTCTATGTGTCCGTCTAGTTCTCTTGATTATTTTCACAATCTCAAACATCAATTTTACTCAAAATATTGAGATCAGTAGTTTTTTTTTAACACGAATATGTCCGAAAAATCCAATCATGTTAAAAAAATCACTGATTTCAATATTTTGGGTAAAATTTATGTTTGAGGGTGTGAAAATAATCAGGAGACCTAGATAGTCAACTAATTTTGAAGGATTTTTTTTTATTTCGGGGGCAACTTAGCGATGAATTTAGAATTCATCACAGATTTGGTCAAAAATAAAAAAAATAAAAAAATTCTTCAAAATTGGTTGATTGACATAGAGAGTTCGAATAACATGAAACTAGTTTCTATGTATTCGCCTAGTTCTCCTGATTATGTCCATGACCTCAAATTAAATTTTATCCAAAATATTAAGATTAGTGATTTATTTAACAAAAATTAAATCTAAATGTTAAATCAATAACTCATTTTAGTATTGTTTTAACTAAGTCATTAGTTGATTGGAGTCCATCTAATTGACTTAGTTTTGAAAGAAATATATTGAGTAAAATTAATATTTGAGGTCATCGACATAATTAGGAGAACTAAGCGAACACATAGGAGTTGATTTCATGTTTCTAAGCTCTCTAAGTCAATTAATCAATTTTGAAAGATTTTTTTTTTAAAAAAAATTTGGACCAATTATGCGATAAATTCTAAACTTGTCGCCAAATTGCACCAAAAATTAAAAAAAACATTTTGAAATCAATTGATTGACCTAGAGAGCTTGGAATGACACGAAACAAGTTCTTATGTGTCTGTGTAGTTCTCCTGATTATTTCCGCACCCTCTAACATCAATTTTAACTAAAATATTGAGATCAATGACTTTTTTTAACACGAATGTGTGGGAAAAATCCAATTCATGTTAAAAAAATCATTGATTTCTATTTTTTGGGGTAAAATTGATGTTTGAGAGTGTGGAAATAATCAAGAGAACTAGACGGACACATAGGAATTGATTTTATGTCATTCTGAGCTCTCCAAGTTAATCAACCAATTTCAAAGGATTTTTTTTTAATTTCGGGGGGAATTTGGCTATGAATCCAGGATTCATCACATATCGACGACAAATCCCAAATTCGTCGCTAAATTTCCCACAAAATTAAAAAAAAAATCATCCGAAATTGATTGATTAACCTAGAGAGCTCAAAATGACTTGAAACCAGTTCCTATGTGTCCGTCTAGTTCTCCTGATTATTTTCACACTCTCAAAGATCAATTTTATCCAAAATATTGAGATTTGTGATTTTTTAACATGAATGTGTCCAGAAAATCCAATTTGTCTTAAAAAAATCACTGATTTCAATATTTTAGGTAAAATTAAAGTTTGATGGTGTGGAAATAATCACGAGAAATAAGAGGATACATAGGAATTGGTTTATGACATTTAGAGCTCTCTAGGTCAATCAATCGATTTAAGTGGATTTTTTTTAATTTCGGGGGCAATTTGGTGATGAATTTAGAATTCATCGCAGATTTGGCGATGAATCCATAGATTTGTTGTAGATTTAATCCAAAATTTAAAAAATAAAAAAATTCCTTCAAAATTAGTTGATTGACCTAGAGAGCTCGGAATGACATGAAACCAGTTCTTATGTGTTCGCCTAGTTTTCCTAATTATATCTATGATCTCAAACATCAATTTTATGAAAAATATTGAGATAAGTGATTTATTTAACAAAAATTAGATCTAAATGTTAAATCAATAACTCTTCTTAGTATTATTTTAACTAAGTCATTAGTTAATTGAAGTCCATCTAATTGACTTAGTTATGAAGAAAATATATTGGGTAAAATTTATATTTGAGGTCATAGACATAATCAGAAGAACAAGGCAAACACATAGGAATTGGTTTCATGTCATTCTGAGCTCTTTAGGTCAATTAATCAATTTAGAAGAAAATTTTATTTTTTTAATTTTGGAGCAATTTTGAGTTGAATCCATGGATTCATTGCCAAATCGCAATGAATTCTAAATTCATCACCAAATTTCCCGAAAATTAAAAAAGAAATTTCTTTGAAATTGATTGATTGGCATAAAGAGCTCGGAATGATATGAAACCACTTCCTATGTATCCGTTTTGTTCTCTTGATTATTTTCACACCCTCAAACATTAATTTTACCCAAAATATTGAGGCTGGTGATTTTTTTAACTTGAATATGTGGGGGAAATCTAATTTGTGTTAAAAAAATCATTGATTTCAATATTTGGGGTAAAATTGATGTTTGAGGGTGTGAAAATAATTAGGAGAACTAGAAGGACACATCCGAACTAGTTTCATGTTATTCGTAGCTCTCTAGGTCAATCAATTGATTTCAGAGGAATATTTTTTTTAATTTTGGGGGAAATTTTGCAACAAATCCATAGATTCATCGCAGATTTGGTCCAAAATTTAAAAAATAAAAATTTCTTCAAAATTGGTTAATTAACCAAGATAGCTCAGAATGACATGAAGTTAGTTCCTATTTATTTGCCTAGTTCTCCTGATTATGTCCATGACCTCAAATATCAATTTTACCAAAAATATTGACATCAGTGATTTATTTAACAAAAATTGGATCTAAATGTTAAATCAATAACTCTTTTTAGTATTGTTTTAATTAAGTCATGAGTCGATTGAAGTTCATCTAATTGACTTAGCTATGAAAAAAATATATTGGGTAAAATTTATATTTGAGGTCATGGACATAATCAGGAGAACTAAGCGAACACATAGGAACTGATTTCATGTCATTTCGAGCTCTCTAGGTCATCAATCGATTTTGAAGGAATTTTTTTTTAATTTTGGACCAATTCTGTGATGGATTCATCGCCAAATCTGTGACGAATTCTAAATTCGTCGCCAAATTGCCCAAGAAATTAAAAAAATAATCCTCCAAAATTAGTTGATTAACCTAGAGAGCACTGAATGAGATGAAACTAGTTCATATATGTCCGCCTAGTTCTCTTGATTATTTTCACATCCTCAAACATCGATTTTATCAAAAATATTGAGATTAGTGATTTTTTTAACATGAATGTGTGGGAAAAATCTAATTCATGTTTAAAAAAAATCACTAATTTCTATTTTTTGGGTAAAATTTATGTTTGAGGATGTGAAAATAATCAGGAGAACTAAACAGACACATAGGAATTGATTTCATGTCATTCCGTGCTCTCTAGTCAATAAACTAATTTCGGAGGATTTTTTTTTAATTTCGAGGCAATTTGGCGAAGAATCAAAGATTCGTCACTAAATCTGCGATGAATCTGGGATTCATCGTAGATTGGCGACGAATATAGGGATGAATACTATTTGTCGCAAAAACCCTAAAAATCGCCCAATTCAGAATTTGCCCTAACTCTCCTCTCCTCTCGCTAGCTGGCGGCAGCGCGACGATCCACTTCGATGGTGACGATCTCTAACTGGTAAGCTCCTAACCCTCTCCCCTTACTCAATATTTCCTCCTCTCTGATAGGCAGCCAACCTTGCCTGGTTGCGTGTGGCTGGGGCTAGCCTAGGCCTGGCGCGAGCAGTCGCAACTAGCCTTGGCAGGGTGTGGATGTTCGCGGCTAGCCTTGGCCAGGCGTGAGTGGCCGTGGCTAGGCTTGGCTCACCACGGGTGGCCTCTGTCAGCTATGGGAGGCCGCATCTTGCCTTTGCCGGCTGCGGACGACTAGCACAGTTAGTCTTGGATGGGTGCGAGGGGGCTTGGCCGCCCGCAGGAGGTCGTGGCTGTCCGCGATTGTCCTTGGCTATCTGCGGCTGACTGTGACTATCCGCAACTATCCGGGGCTCTCCACGGCTATCCACGGTTGTCCAGGGCTACGGGATTGTCAGCGGAGGTCCACAGCTGTCCCCGACACATATATTTGTTTGTCAATCTTTATATTTGATTTTTGATTTTGGAATACTGTTTGTGCAAGTATATTTGATGTGTTTGGAGAGAACTCATCTTTGTTGACCTTTCTTATGTATACCTATACTCATATTGACCATTAGTTTACTATAGTATAATGTTTCCATTAGTATACTATCTTATGTTTTCATTTTCTTTGTTATATGTGTTCTTCATTTGTATGTGAACTAAGTACATATTGACTATTAGTGTGTTGCCTAATAGTTTTTATTAATGTTGTGACAAATTGAAAACTAACAAAATGCAGAATGAAAGAAGTTGGATATATAAAAAGAATTTACTTGGACGTCAGGGTTTGATTGATCAGTTTATGACTGGGTTGGAATAATTTTTGAATTTTGCATCTAGTAATGTTGAGTATATGGATAACAATAAGATAAGATGTTCGTGCAGAAAGTGTCAATGGTAAATATTTACACTGCGATAAATTTTCAGAATATTTTTGTAGATTTAGTTTTACCCCCAATTACTATAATTGGACAAGTCATGGTGAACCGTTCATATCTGATGAGGATTATGGATAAAACATACAAGTCTCAGTTAATGGAGATCAGAGTTATTATGATCAATTTAATCCATATCAAAGGAGGGCATTTGATGCTGCGGGTCAGAATTTCATTCCCGAACTGATTGGTGCAAGTTCTAGTTGTCCTCTAATAGTTGAACAAATGTTTTCTACTTATATATCATCATTGGAGGAGCTAGAAGCTCTAGGTGTAGATGAAAATGCGAATAATGAAGCATATCTTCAATTTCAAGAAGTGTTGAGTGCTACAGATGAACCATTGTGAACTGGTTATGACAGTTATACTAAATTATCTCTCACCGCAAGACTGTTGAATATCAAGGAAGAGCATAATGTATCATTGTTCAATTTATTAGAGAGACATTGTCGCATGATCACATAATGTCCAATGATTTTTACAGTATGAAATCACTTATGAAAGAATTAGGTCTTATGGTGGAAAGAATTGATGTTTGTAGAGATGGTTGTATGCTATATTAGGGAGATGATGAAGATACAGAGGTTTGTAAATTTTATAATCAAGCTAGGAACAAGAGCACTAGAAAGAGTGAACAACGACATAAATCATATAGTCAGTTGTTTTATTTTCCTTTAACTCCTTGATTACAAAGGCTTTATGCATCAAAGGTCACTACTGAACACATGACTTGACATGCAAATCATCAAATAGAAAAGGGGCTAATGTGTCAT
>JBBUKS010000002.1:5916013-5934820 GCA_038050645.1 Hedychium gardnerianum | reverse complement strand
CAACCAACTCAATGGGAGACATAGCCGATAACATACATGCATCACCGTGGTGGTAGATAGATAAGTAAATCTACCATTACATATGTCTAAACTACATAAATGTACCCAGCTACATCCATGAAGACATACTAATCATGTTACACGTCTCACGTGTGTAAATAACAACAAATCAGATATGGTAATCTCTATATGCAACATCAACCTCGGTACACGTCATACACGTGTTCGCATAAATATCTACATGGAATAAATGAAACATAAACCATCAAGTATGTATAAATGCACGCCTCACGTGTCTAACACTACGACCATAACATGTGATTATAACATCTGCAAATAAAACCCTACATGACAAGGACTATCTACTCTACATGGAAGCGAACACACGTCACACGCATGTTAAACAACTATATGATGACCCAATCATACACATGATCCTATCGTGCACACCATACATGTATACACTCTACAGATATGATAAATAAAAGAGACTGTATCAAAATAAATAGAGTATCTCCAAGTATAAGCATATAAGTATCAAATCCCAAGTAACAATGTGAATAGAGTCAAGGTATCACAGCTAGCATAACAATCTAAAGGTATCATGCACCAAGGTCAATAACTATAAAAGAATTCAAGCAATAAATACTCGCTTCCAAATAGGTCATGCCGAGTAATATTTAAGTCCAGGTACTCATCCCGTATCAATATCCTACGTCATAGCAACCCAAATAAATATCATGATCTATCTTAATACATATAACTGAACTAAACCCATACAAAATTAGGAAACCCTAATTGGTTCATTCCGTTCCCTTTCCTTTAACGACATCCTAAATCGATTAAGAAACCCTAATTGTTTCAAACCAACCACATCTAGAGCTGGTTACAAGGTTTAGGAACAAGAATTCTTTCAACCTTATAACCCTGACCCAGATGGTATTGTTTCATCCAATTAGGTCTCATCTAAATATTTCAAGATGTAGTTATACAAGAAACACCCATCATCACCAATCCATTACCACATAAAATCCTAGAATTAGGTCCAAGCATAACCACTTGTCTGGATATCACCAATCCAAAAATGAAAACCTAAACCACCACAACATTACCACTCAACCAATCCTCCACCAATAACAAAGAAACCAATACATCAATTCCTACCACAAACCTACCAATTCCACAATTCATCTACTTCCTCTTCTTTTCCGATATTAGTTCACAGTTGATCAAAATCAACCAAAATCAGAAATAGGGCGTCAATGACCTGATCCGGCCCAATATGTGGCTGCTTGTTGACCTCCAAGAAAGGAAGAAATTCCAATCCATCACCAATGGACAGAAATTAAGTTTCTACCCCAAAACCACTCAGATCAAAGAACCTCATTAACTAAAACTTGAATCTACAACACACATAACGAAAACAAGGTTTGAAGGAAAACTTACCCTAGCTGTGACCGGTGGCAACGGAGCTTAATATTGATCCACATCCAAACATACAGTGACCAAATTTCAATCTCCCTTGAAGAAATCGATCCTCACTGCTTGTTCTGTTCGGAAGAAGCTGGAGCAATAACAACAACTCAATTCCATTCTCAAACCTTGTATCCACCTAAATTTATCGAAATCAGGTTTAGAGGAGGGCTTACCTAACCCGAATTTTGGCCTTGATGGTATTTTGAGGAGAACAGAAATCGCGACATGCTGAGATGGGTTTTGGTGAAGTTCTGTGGCGTGACCAGAAACTCGATCGGAGGGAGCTCAGGAGACAACTGACCTCTTCCTCAAAATCCTAGCCAGCGACTACTCCCTCCATAGCCCTCACCCGACAGTAAGCTCTCAGCGTCGTCGTCGCGCTCACTTCTGCCCCAACTAGAGATAAGCGCCAGAGATGGAACGAGAGCTGGCGGTTCCACCCGATCGAGAGACGGATGAGCACGAGATCGACTAGGTAGGGGAAGGAGATCGCGTTTTCGAAGGAGAGGAAGAGGGCGATGCTGTGTCGGCGTTTTGGGTTGGCGACCTTTGGAGTTTATAAAGGAGAATCGATTCCAACTTAGGTTAGAGTTATCAAATTAAGCTTTAATAATCCCCAACCTAAGGACAATTATTCCAAACAACTCCAACTACATTATATATATCAAACAAGTTTCATTAAAAACCCCCCTTTTAAATCTTTATTCCCATGATCCAACAGTTTATTCTATATACTACTAGAGAAATTCCCAAAATTTCCCCTAGCCCTTTATACTTAATTAACACTTATTAATTACCATGATTACCGTATTTAACAGCTAGCTTGCCGAGATGAAGAGCCAAGGTGGATGCAACCATGGGGATGATGATGACAGACATTAGTGGTAGTGATGTTTGTGATTTCATAATTGTGGTTGTGTTTGTATTCATGACATGTTTTGACCGTGATGGAGGTTGGTGTTTTCATACACCAACCTAGTTGTTTGAGATGTAGAATTCCAACCTCGGGTGTGGCATTCACTCACTAGACGACACTATAAACATTCCGTTCCAATCTGGCATTGGTCCGGACAGGACGAGTGAGAGTCTCAGAGCTATAGGTTGTTGTATGTTCTTTCCATATCATATACATATTTACCCTTGATCGAAAAAAAGGTAAAGGGTTAATTAAACGCAGTTAGATGTTTGATTAAATTCTGATTAGCCATATATTAATTAGTTAGTTACAGATTAATTAAATGATTAAGTAATTAATAGTAAGATTAATTAAAACTAGTGTTTCCTATGCTTTGATTAATTAATAGGTTTATTGATTTATTAGGTGATTAATGAATAACTAAGTAATGGATTACTTGATTAAATTGAATTAAAGTTCATTTAGATTGATTAATGTATGTTAACATCAAAGTTTAATCCGATATCTAATTGAGTTTGATTAATTAATCAAGTAATGGTGGTTAAGCTAATGAACTGATTTTAGTTATAGAATGATTTAAAGAGTAATTATCCAATAAGTTGATTTATAGGTCAATTAATTGATTGATAGATCTTTAATCAATCAAATAAGAATTTGCTATACCATATTTTATAAGGTTAAACGATTATTAGGAAAAGAGGAATAAATGATAAACTTATGCAGATTAATTTGAAGTTACAAGGATTATTCTAGTACTTAGTTTTACCTTGTATCCTATACTTGTAGGATTTGAGCTCAAGGCAGACTTGTTGACTTGAAGATGGTAAGGACAATCTACTACAGAGGTGAGTAGTTCTTTCTTTGACCTCTATGGATCTTTGACCTTAGTGCATGAGTATTTGATTACGCATTAGTTATATGCTTACCTCGACTCTACTCTATATTATTCTTTGAGATTGATACTTAGTTATTTGATCTTATTTAATCTACTTTGATATTTATGCAATCTCGTTGCTATCCATGGTAATTATTGTCATTTATAATTGTGTTTTTATGTTAGTAATAGTAAATCGTTACATAGTTGGTAGATTATACTCTTAAGTGTGATTATTTACTATTTGCTCATTATTGTATTTTATGCATATCCCTTGACTATCCATTAGACCATATAGTGGTAACATATTGTCGCCGCGGTTTGTAACTAGATAGTTACACGTCTTGTTTGCCTACTAGACCAGATACGTTCTGACTAGCCACTAGACCAAATAGTGGTAGTGTGTTGTCGCCCTCACAGTCAGTAGCTAAGGAGCTATATAGCCAGCTCATCCTGTCTACTCACTAGATCGGATAGTGGTAGCGTGTTGTCACCCGCAGACAATCTTTGACTGCCCACTAGATTAGATAGTGGTACTGTGTTGTCGCCTGTAGTCAGTACTTATTATTTACTTCTTTTGTGCAGAATATTGATGTATTGCCTGTATTCTTTATTTATTTGTTATACTTGATTGATCAGGTTAATAGATGGTTATTTTGATGTTCTTATTTATGTTAGTATCATCTACTATCCTTTTGATTTTCTTACACAATGTTAGTATCATCTACTATCCTTCTTATACATGCTGAGTAATTTTTTACTCACTACCCTACTTTCTTTTTTTGATCTTCAGGTTAGCATGTAGAGGATATGTCATGTCACTCAGAGGTACTGGTGTCGGTCTCCTATTACTTCGAGATGTTTTATTTTTTCTTTTCATCTTTATAATTTGATTTTTAGTTTTGTTTTCTTTAGCCAACCCTTACACACATTCGTGGTCGAGTTTGACCTAGAAAATGACCTGTTGACACTTAAGGACTCGACCATGATGCAAATAATATTGGCTCTCGGTGGCAAGTGTCGACTAATGATGTATGGAAAAAAGTAGGGATCGAGCCTGTCAACCATCAATTTGAGGTCAATGAGCACAGTCTCAGAAAACACCAACAACAATACCTGCGCCTGCTACTACCAATTGGGTAATGGACAAAGCGTGTATACCAATACTAGCCCAGTTAAAAGAGGATCGATGTTCGCTATTCCATAGGAGATTCTAACCCATGGACTGCTCATACCTAGTTAGATAACCTCGAAGGTACATTTGGATATAAGACCCACAATCATGCAGAGATAGTGGAGCTAGCTATTTATCACTTACGAGACCAGGCCACCACGTGGTGGAAGATTGTAGAAGACGACCTTCGAGGAGCAGAACACTACTTGGCGATGACTTTGAAAGGCTTTTCAGAGATAGTTTTTCATTACTTCTTGTAGTTCATCTTCAGGATTTCCTGAATCCTAAGTTGGGTGACCATAGCATAATGGATTACAAGGCGGAGTTTAGTCAACTCGCCAAATGTTGCTCCCACCTAGTAGCTCAAGACTTTGACCTCATCTTTCATTTACCCAAAGTCTTGAAGCCTATATTCGGATCAAAATGTCTGGTCCCCCTCTGTCGACACTTGTTGGAGAGGTATTAGATTGAACATTTATGGGAAAGATCATGAGAGTTGTAAGGATAGCATCAGGGGAATTATTGACTCCCGTCAAGAAGTTAAGTGACCTCTTGGACTTTGATAGTCATTCCCTCACTATAGATATACAAGTACATGAAATGATGAAATTTGACATTATTTTAGGCATGTACTTGTTGGTACCATGCTACAATTGATTGTCGAGCAAGGGTAATATAACATTACAACTCCCGGACCAACCATCTTGAAAATTTGTCGAGATTAACGATAAAGGAATATTTTATTTCGGCACTATAAGCCAAGCAATTGCTATCTTGTGGATGTCATGGGTATCTACTTTCATTGAGGAGATCTACGAGGATAGTACATCACTCCTCTCAGACATTTGCATTGTACGAGAATACCCTAACATATTTCTGAACGAAGTTCCAGGTTTGTCACCTCAAAGGAAAGTGGAGTTTGAGATTGAAGTACTTCTGAGGATGGCTCCAAAATCCAAGATCCGGATAGCATGGTGTCAAAGGAACATGAAGAACTAAAGTTGTGACTAAAGGAGTTGTTAGACAAGAGATTCATCCATCTCAGCGTTTCTTCATGGGGATCTCCCATCCTTTTTTTCAAAAAGAAGGATAGATCGCTAAGATTGTGTATGGGCTATAGACGACTTAGGTGCAGTGACCATCAAGGATGAATACCTTTTGTTGCGGATAGAGGATCTATTGGATCAATGCATGGACACATGTGTGTACTCTAAGATCAATTTAAAATCAAACTATCATCAGCTTAGAGTAAGAGATGTAGATGTGTAGAAGATGGTGTTTTGCACACAGTGAGGACACTACGAGTTCTTGGTGATGTCGTTTGGGTTTACTAATACTCCTACCATTTCATGGAGTTGATGAATCGGGTATTCCTAGAATAGTTGGATCGGTTTATCATCATTTCATTGATGATATCCTGATTTATTCAAGATTGGAAGAGCGGATATGAGCAACATCTCTGCATAGTTTTAGAAATGCTACGCAGAGAGCACTTATATGCAAAGTTTAGTAAATGTGCATTCTAGTTATCCTATGTGGGATTTCCCATACATGTGGTTTCTAACAAAGGTATCTTCGTAGATCCTCAAAAGATATAAGCTATTACCAGCTGGGAATAGGTGAAGGCAGTACAAGAAGCCCGTAGTTTTCTCGGATTGGCCAGTTACTATCAAAGATTGGTGGAAGAGTTTTCCAATTCCGCAACTCCTTTAACACGACTGACTAAAAAAAGGAATGAAGTTTTTCATGGACAAAGGTTTGTGAATCAGGCTTCTAGGAGCTTAAAAAGAAATTAATATTCATACTGGTCTTAGTGATACCTTCCAATAAAGATGGATTCATTCTCTACACAGACGCATTGTTGCAAAGATTGGGTGCAATCCTAATGCATTATAACTGAGAAAAATCTTATGTCTCACACTAGTTGAAGGACCATGAGAAGAATTACCCTATCCATGATTTGGAATTAGTTGTCATCACCGTGGCTCTTAAAAAAATATATAGATTTGATAGAAAAGGGACAGACACAATGGGGGATACTAATATCCATGGTGGCTCAGTCACACTTAGTCGAATGGATTGAAGAAGCCCAAATTAGTAATCAACACCTCAAACTCTTAAGTAGCCAATCAGACGTAGGACGATAGGCAAAGTTCTTATGCGATGAAGATGAGACTCTAAAATTTCAAGGAAGACTATGTGTTTCGAGAGACATCCAATTAAAGAAAACCTACTCCCAGGAGTGCATCGATCATGATCCTACGGTTCATCTAGGAGGTACCCGTATGTATCAAGACCTAAAATGCTCTTCCTAGTGGAACAGTATGAAGGACATTGCGAACTTGTAGTTTAATGTTTGATGTGTCAACAATTGAAGATAGATTATCAAAAGCCAACAGTACTACTCTAAGGAAAGGGTATAACACGATTTTGGTGATCATTCACCAATTAATCAAATCTGTCCATTTTCTATCGATCTGTAAGACTAACTTTTTGGATCCCGTGACAGAGTTTCCAACAAGTCATGGGTACACAACTTCATTTTAATGCAACATTTCAGATAGACAAACAAATGGGGCATACCATTCAAACATTGGAGGACCTGATTAGAGCGTGTGTGATGGACTTCGAAGGTAGATGAAAAGCTCGCCTACATTTAGTGAAGTTCACCTACAACAATAGATATCACTCGACTATTCAAATGACACCTTTCGAAGCTCTGTATGGTAGGGCCAGTAGATCCCCTACCTTATGGGAGGAAGTTGGAGAGCGACAACTTATGTGCCCATAACCCACAAGATGCAAACTTAGTAAGAATCATCCGACAAAGATTGCTGGAAGCTCAAGACTGACAAAAGAGTTATGCGGAACACGAACGAAGACCTTTAGAATTTATAGTTGGTGATCACATGTTCTTACGTGTTTCACCCATCAAAAGGAGTCAAGAGCTTTGGCCTAAAAGAGAAGTTAGCCCCTAGCTACATTAGACCTTTCAAGATATTGGAACGGATAGGTGTGGTAGTCTACCGTCTGACATTACCTCCAACCCCAAGAGTACATGATGCTTTCCATGCCTCCATGTTGAGGAAATACATACCACATCCTACCGATATCGTAAAGGACATATTAGTCCCGCTTCAGTAAGATACAACCTACGAGAAGATTCCAATGCAGATCTTGGATCACAAGGAACAACAGCTGCCGAACAAGACAGTCTGACTTGTAAAGGTCATATGACAACACCATATTGATAAGGAACCACTTGGGAGCTGGAAGACAACATACGATCGCAATACCCCAACTATTCACTTAAAGTATGGACATTTAGGAACTTTTCAAGATACTCTAATGGATTAGCATAGTAACACTTTGTCTAGTGTTACCCCTTAGTTTAGCAAAAGCATATAACAACTTCCACTTTTTTAATATGAAAGTTTGTGCTTGGTTCTACGCGTGTAGCAGAGGATACCCTAGTGTTATACCTTAAGAAGAAAATTTGGAGACCAAATTTTTATTAGTGGGGGAGAATATAATATACAACATTTTAATAATAATAATAATAATTAGGAGAAGAGTTTAAAATAATTAACAATAAGTAAAGAAATAAATATATAAGAATATATAAAATTTTATTGGACTTTATTAGAATTTAAAATAAATTTTTAAATATTTTAATGGGATAAATCGATTAGGGTTTAGGAAAGTCTGTTTGGGTTATCCTATTTAAATAAGGAGTTGATTAAATCATTACCCTAAGTTTAGATGATTAAGAACTAAGTTTTAATTAAAAATTGCAGCCTCACTCGTGTGTCTTCGTCGTTGTCACGTTGTGCTTGTCCCGTGCTCATGTGCTCATCGTTGTTGCTACACTGGCCGCACGACTGTCGTCTCCATCGATTCCGACAGTCGAGCAGCCGCTGTGAGCTGGAACGCGTCCTCACCTACTCCTCTCAAGAGAGTTTACCTGTTGCCAAACATCTGGTCCTCCAGATCCGTTTGGACTTTTGCTTAGCATCCGATCTTGACCTTCGAAACTTCCTGCTAGACATTCGATCCTCAACCCGTTTAGACTTCTTCCTGACGTTCTCAACCCCGAGGAATTCCCGCCTAGTGTCTTCGACCCCTAGGACTTCTGTTCGACGTCCTCAATCTGCTAAGACTTTTGCCCGGTCCACTTGACTAGGACTTTCTTGCTTAGCCGCAACTAGGGCTTTCTTGCCTAGCCGCAACTAGGGCTTCCCTTGCCTAATATCCAGCTAGCTTGACCTACTAGGACTTTTGCCTTTACCTAGTATCCACTAGGACTTTTGCCTTTACCTAGTATCCACTAGGACTTTTGCCTTGCCTAGTATCACTAAGACTTTCTGATTGAGTTACTTGCACACTTAGTCAACCTTGTTAGATCACAATAACTCTTAACTTTGAACTTTTGCCAATATCAAAATATAGGTTTGATTAGCTAGTGCTTCCAGCACCAACATTTACTACACCATATTTTAGAAGGTTAAATTATTACTAGGAAAAGAGGAATAAAGATTAACCTATGCAGAATAATTTGAGGTTACTAGGATTATTCTAGTACTTAGTTTTGCCTCGTATCATGTACTTGTAGGATTCAAGATTGAGGCAGACCCATTGACTAGAAAAAAAATGATGAATCAGGTAACACCGAACTTAGGATGATCGGCCTGACCCCACGGAAGTTTTTTACTGACCGCCAGGGTAAATCAGGAAGTGCTCATGGTGGGCGTCCCAGAAGCCTAGCATCCCATGCATACTCGTTTACTAGAAGACGGTTAGGATGATCTACTACAGAGGTGAGTAGTTCTTCCTTTGACCTCTTTAGATCTTTGACCTTAGTGCATGAGTATTTGATTATGCATTAGTTATATGCTTACCTTGATATTTATGTTATTCTTTGAGATTGATACTTAGTTGCTTGATCTTATTTTAATCTACTTTGATATTTATGCAGTCTTATTGCTATCCATGGTAATTATTGTCATTTATACTTGTGTTTTTATGTTAGTAATAGTTTATCGTTGCATAGTCGGTAGATTATTTACCCTTGGGTGTGATTGTTTACTACTTACTAACTCATTATTGCATTTTATGCATATATCTTGACTACCCACTAGATTAGATAGTGGTAGTATGTTGTCACCTACAGTACGTTACTAGATAGCTATGCATCCTGTCTACCCACTAGACTAGATAGTGATAGTGTGTTGTCGCCCATAGTTAGTGACATTTATACGCTTTGACTAGCCACTAGACAAGATAATAGTAGTGTATTGTTGCCCGAAGTTAGCGAAGTTAGTAGCTAAGGAGCTAGATAACTACCTCATCCTGTCTGCCTACCAGACCAGATAGTGGTAGCGTGTTGTCGCTCGCAGACAGTCTCTTACTGCCCACTAGATTAGATAGCGGTAGCATGTTGTCGCCTGCAATCAATACTTGTTATGTGCTTGTTTTGTGCAGACATGAATGTATTGCTTGTATTCTCTATTTATTTGTTATACTTGGTTGATCAGGTTAGTAGATGATTATTTTTGTGTTCTATTTATGTTACTATGTAACATTACCTGAGATTGCTTTCTTTTGATCTCCTTACACTATGTTAGTATCATGCACTATCCTTCTTATACCCGCTAAGTAATTTTTTACTCACTACCACACTTTATTTCTTTGACCTCCAGGTTAGCAGGTAAAGGATATGTCGTGTCGCTCAAAGGTCCTAGCTGTCGGTCCCATATTACTTTGAGATGTTTCATTTTATATTAATCTTTATGGTTTAATTTTCAGTTTTATTTTCTTTAGTACTTGATTCTTTGATATTTGTTTTTGTTCAGTTGATTTACTTTTATATTTTCCTAAAGGTGTATTGTGAAGTCATGCATGCATGTGAAACCCTTACTTATATTTATTTATATATTTAGTTACTTTTTTGTATTGTTGCTTCGATATTAGCAATGTAGGACTTCTATCCCGTTGTATTAGATTTATCACTCAGGAATATTTCTCCATCATTGAATGACGATTTATATCCCGGGAGTGACACTAGGACTTAGTCGCGGATCAAGTTTTTGCCCTATCCTCATTAGGCTCTAGATTCAACATCTTTACACCAGGTTCAATTGCATTCATTTACATTTTCAATATGTTCTATATCTTTTCCCTACAACTCTTTACCATATCAACTCAGTATCTCAAGCCCGCTTTGGCATCTTGCTGATTCAAACACTTTAATCGAGGTTAGCAGGATGCATCCACATGGCCCACCCTGAGTTGTCGAGTTAGTCTAAGTTGGTCCAACCTCATGACCTTCCAACCTTCTTACTTCCTGACCTGCTAAATTGAGCCAATCGCCCGACCTACCGAGGAGAGTCAACCTCCCGACATGTGAAGGGACACGACAGTTACCATAATGTGCGAAGGAACACAACAGTTACAATGGAACCCTTTAGGGAGGTGCGTCCCTTGGGCTTCTTTTCATGAGGTGCATCCCTTGGGCTTCTCTCCCCATAAAAGGTAAGGGGAAGGAGGACTCTAAAAGAAAGATGTTATCATCTACTTTTACTCTATTTTACTCTATTTCTTTACATTTCTCCGCCTTATATTCCTTTTGGGGCTCCATGATGACTTAGGCATCGAAGGGATCTCGTCAAGTAACTCCCGACAAGCCTTTTGACTCGTGTTATTTGTAGGATCTTGTTTCACGCTAGAGGGGGTGAATAACATAATTAACTTTTTGTCCTTTTCTTTCTCTTGTCAATTAGAGTGTTAAAATACACAGCGGAAATAATAAAGAATAAACAGAAAGAAAAACATAAGGACGACACAATATTTTTTACTTGGTTCTCACCCCAGAGTTAGTACATCTAAGGCCTACGCACTCAGCGTGAGTCCACTCTGCATATCTCCTTTCTAGAACTTTTTCGTAGGAGGAGAAACCTCTTACAAATTTGTAAGAACAATCACAAATATAAAAATATGATAAATGATATAATAACAAGCATAAAGAAAAGCAAACTCATTGTGAGCTGGCTGGAAATCCTAAGTATCGCGATACTCCTCCTGGCGCTTTCCGGAACACAAGAGTAGGACTTTAAAGCACTTTCTGAGCACTATCACGAAGATGGATGTTTGCAAGAGTTGTGGGAAGACGCTGGCTCGACTCCCCTTTTATACAACTTGATTGGCACTTCTCCGATCGACTGAATCTCCCTCTAGGCGACTAGACCTCCACCGAATCAGCTGTAAACTTGATCTTCTTCGAGCAAAGTTTTGACTCCCCGGTCGACCGTAACACCCTCCGGTCACCCCGAGCTCATCCAAAACTTATTCGAGGACCAACTTGATCAAACCCAATAAATTCCTATCGGGTTGACTGGAGGGTCTAGGATCGATCGGAGGCTCGAGTCGCTTAGAAGATATTAGGGTGGCCTGGAACTTCGGGTCACTTGGAAACTTCTAGGATCGACTGGAGCAGTTTAACCTCCAAACTTAGTCCAGTTCTCCTGAACAAGCTCCAATCTCCTAAGTCTTCGTCCAGCTATTGTTTCCTACAAAACAAACAAGCAAAATCTAGTACTTGGTTTACCTAAACCTACTAGGTTCAATTGGCTCTCTTTGCCAAGTAATCAGCTCTCAACTGACTCCTCTTGGACTCTGTTATATTTGAGAGATGTCATAAGGCAATCGCCTCATGGTATATACTATTTATTGGATAAATAAATGATTCACTATTTGAGTACACATTCTTAATATATATGATTGGATCTTAAACTTATTTATTGAATGTCCACAATATGATTCATAGCATGAGAAAACTTGTGATTGGATCACAACTAGTGAGCATCTCTACATGTGCAATTATGAATGTATTAAAATATTCCCTAGTCGATGAATTGATGAGTTTGGACGTTATCGATTCTGAGAGACTAGCACATGTTATACTCCGTCGTTTAACCAAGCAACTGCTTCTCACTGGATGGAGACATTGGGATGTCGAGAGTAAAACGTGGATGCTAGTTATAGGTAACTAGTTCATTGGAGTGACCTACCATGAGACTTCGTATGGTTCTTTACATATATGGATATGTCAGTGAAGATCTCATTGCAGCTTAAGCGTGAGTTTCCTTCGACTTGAGGTATTCAAGTCACCTTAATTATGGAGACTTATACTTTGATATCTTAGTCGATATATCTCCATGGAGGTGTGAGTACGGGATGATTAGGTATAAGTCGAAGTGTCCGAAGGTATTTAGATAGCCCACAGAGGATTCACTGATCCTTGTATAAGGAGACGTATACCATATGTCCACTTGTCAGGATTGTTACTCAAAGTCTTTGGCCAAAGCAATACATGTCCAGAGTATGGTACTCTTGGACACATGTCTGAGTAATTTGAATCTACAGGATAAGAAAGTATAACTTGGGCTAGATGTGACGTAGTCAACCTAGTGGGAACTAACACAGACCATATCCTAAACTAAATGGGTATAAGACTAGTGAAAGGAACAAAGCACAACTCATTGTACCTGTTGAAGGGTTCAAAAATGTTTCTGGGATCAACTGTTGATTTTTTGATCAATTAGGGATTATAATGTGCCACTAGGTGTCACTTATGATCTATTCATAATTAATGATTAATTATGAATGACCAACATAACTGAAAACTTATTGGGTCACACGCACAATGAGTTTATCCGAAAGACTTAAAACAAGTTTAAGAATTGGATTCTCAAATAAAGAGAGACTAAGTCTGGTTGGACCAAACAAAAGGCAAATATGAAAGATATTTTATCGGAGCAAAAGCGTGGATGGGACACGTCTTTTGAAGATGAATTGGACCCTCTTTGGTTTGATTATAAACTAAATTGGTTCAGTTTTAATTAAAAGAGTTTAGTTATTGAACCAAGGTGTTTTGGTTTTGAACCAAGTTGGTTTGGTCTTGAATCAAACTTAATGCTAATGGATGAGTTTGACTTAGCGGTAACGGGTTTTGGACTTGCTCTCCAACCCGATATGAAATCTATATAAAGATATAGGTTAAGAGAAAACGATACAAGGGTTTTTATTTTCTCCTTCTCTCTTCCTCTCTCTTGTGTCGTTGCCGACCACCAAGGGGAGGCGCTCCCCTTGTGCTGCCCAGCCCTGCCAGAGAACAACCCTCGTGGCCGCCCTTCCTCCTCCGTCCTCCGCAACCAAAGTCGTCGCACCGACAGCCACCGTGCGACCCGAGATAGCAGCGAGGTTGTTGTTGTCCAGCGCGCAGCCGCCTCCCAGTAGCACCGGCGCCGCCGCAAGGGCCTGCCATCGGTCGCCCCTCCCTTCGACGGTCTCTTCTCCAACCTTCGGAGCCCCTGCTACCAGCCACACAGCCGGCAACAACGAAGGATAGCCCCGAACAATAGCCCCTCTTCGGCTGTTGTTCACCTCATCTCGTGCAATCGGGTTGTGAACGTCGTCGGGCATCGAAATGAGTGGGATTTCCTCCGTGTTTTGTATCGTCGGGTTACTAACGCCATCAGATACCAAAATGTTGGTAAGATCTCTCTTGGATCTTCTTGTATTCGTTCGTCGGCTAGTATCGAAGACGAAATCAAGACTCGTGGCTTCGTGAAGTCATCTTAACGATTGCTCAACGTGGATATGGATAGAAGTGAGGCTTCATAGCGTCGCTAGTTGATGCGCTTTCCACTCCACGTCATACGACAGGTATAATTTATTTATCATAAAAAAATTATTGTATGATTATGTTTTGCATGTGTGTATCCTATATGCGTGAGATGTGTGTGAATTAATAATTTAGAATTATTATTTTGCTTTCGCTGCGCGTTTTGCGAAATATGTCCTTGCACGCATCCATTGGGCTCCCCAATAGACTTGTCTGCCAAGCCTTCAACTCCCATCTTTCTCTACTTGGACTTTATCACTGCCTAGCAAGACTTTTCCATTGCCTAACTTCACTCACTAGGACTTTTCTACTACCTAGCTTCACTCACTAAGACTTTTTCACTACCTACCTTTACTCATTAGGACTTTTTTGCTGCCTTGCTTCACTTGTAGGACTTTTTCATTGCATAGCTTCACTCGCTAAGACTTTTCCATTGTCTAGCTTCACTCACTAGAACTTTGCCACTACATAGATTCGCTCGCTAGGACTTTTTCATTGTATAGCTTCACGTACTAGGACTTTGCCACTGCTTAGCTTCACTCGGTAGGACTTTTTTGCAGTCTAGTTTCACTCGCTAGGACTTTTTTATTTCCTACCTTCACTAACTAGGACTTTGCCAGTGCCTAAGTTCACTCGCTAAGACTTCCACTGCCTAGTTTCCAACTAGTACTTCCACTGCCTAACCTTGCTAGGACTTCTACATCCTAGTCCCACTAGGTCTTTCGACCAACCTGCCAAGTATTTGGTCTACTTGGACTTATCCCTCGCTTCCAAGTTTCAATTCAACCTTGACTTTGCTTGGACTATTCACTTTACTTGATCAATCATGATCAAGTTATTTGATCACCCTTGACCAATATCCCTTAAACATATTGTTCAAACCAAACCATCAAAACCATGGAGGTCGATTGCACTAACAATCTCTTCCTTTTTGATGTTTGATAATATGTTTAAGTTATGCTAAGTTACTTAACCTAACATTTTCGATTTATGCCAAGTTAGAGAATTTGGGTTAACACCATTCCCCCCCCCCCCCTTTGGCACACATCAAAAAGATGTAAACCTTCTAAGGATCGCCTTAGGTGTTGTACCAACAATTGTGTTCTGTAAACCATAGATAAAAGTTATCCCCTTAACCCATCTTGAAAGACCATAGTTTTTGCAAAGTCATTTTGAAAAAATAATAATAATATTTTCTTAAGTAGCTTTTTCAAAATGAATTGGAGAAATATTTTTGCAAAAAAGATTTGAAAATTTTGTAAGGCAATATTTTTGAAGCATATTTTCATATTCTTTTGAAAAAAAATATGAAAAAGTATTTTTCAAAAAGAGAGGAATTTTATCTCGAATAATACCAATGTATCTACCTAAACGCGACACATACTTTCAAGATAACCTTACTAAAATGATCGATTTCTCAGGGAGGCTCCTATCACAATGTCCCACAATCCTCTAGATGATATCCCCTACTTCATTACGTCGAATCGGGGTTAACCCATTAAGCTTCGTGATAGCCAATGGTGCACTCGAGAGATTTTGGACTACTTTCGTGAACAAATTTTCAAGTCTCGATCTTTATGGGTCGGAGAATTAGGTTCCCCCTTCGATCCTTCCTCACATCCCTATGATATGAAAACACACTCTAGTGTTGTAGTCATATATACATAATAAAACTGAATCATTAATTAACACATCATGTGATAAAAAATGATAAACTAATAGAAAATGAATATCAACAATGCATCAGGCTACTCCGTTATCCTAAAATCAGAAGAACTACTCCATGGAGATGGAGTTACAACACAAAGACATGAAGAATACAATTATACAACTCAAATTAAGGAGAAGTGAGAGATAAAGCTTAGTTGTCGTGTGTGTCGATGTCTTCGGAGAAATTCCAAGCTCTTGAGAGGACGGCATCCTAATGGCTCCTTGGAAACAGCTGTCTCCTAGGGTTCCTTATCACAAGGAAACCCTTGATAGGGAAGGGGAGAAATCCTTGATCCCTAGATGTCTTAAACAGGTGCTCCTTGGTTCTTTTATAACCTCCAAGGATATCAAGAATTAACAAACTTTCCTAAAAAGTTGGGGTCACTTTCCTAAAATACAAAATTTTCATAAAAGAGAGGGTTGCCGCCACATGTTCCACAGTCATGTTGGGAAGCACGGTCTGGCCTTGTCGGCTGCTAGATCTCCTCTCATCGAGCAACAACAGGAAGCATGATCATGCACCTTGGCCCAACCACATCGTGTTCAGTGTTTGTGGTCCAAACTTTGCTCCATTGCTCACCTAACTCCAAAGGTTGTGCATGGCGTGTTAGGGGACATGACCAAATCGTGCACCATGTCGGAATGCACTCTCCAAGGTTGTTTTGACTCTAATTAAGCTTTGAATTCATGTCATGTCAATAAAAATGCACAAAGAGTAGTTCTTCGAACTAAAAGAGTAAAAATAATGCAAAAGAGATAAAAGTATGCAAAATATGCCCATGTGATGAAACAAAATGCATGAAAAATAATACCGATAATTATGCATGAAACATACACATCAATTGTGCCAGAATTCCTGACGATTAGAATTGATTGAAGCGCCTAAAAGGTCCAAGCATAAGGTCAGATCTAGAGATTGATGATCAATACATCAAAGTTGACCAAGCTTTAGGCGATCGGAGATGGTCCAGATGATCAAAAGTCGTTAGTGTGATTTGAAGTTCATGAAGATCAAATATGTAGTTCAGTCATCAATACTTTAGAAGATTGGAAGGATTCCAGACGATCGGATAGGTGCCACGTCAACAGTCAACAAAGGCTTGTTTGATTATCTATTCATTTTTAGGCTTATGTTTTACTTATTATTTGTGTAAGCAAATTTTCTAAGAGGTTTCTCTATCATCGAAAGGTGTTCGAAAAGGAGAAAAATATAGTGCTCGCATTCAAGGCATAGTCATGGATCACAAACCTTGGTTGCAGAACAATGTAAATTAGTGTGTATTTATGTTCTTGTACTTATTTTTATATATTCCGTTGCAAACTAACTTTGTATATAAGAACACACAAAAAGACGAACGAGCGTTATTCATCCCTGTCTAACATGTCTGATCCTAACATCTTGTAATAATATATATATTGAATTTTAACATGTTAGTACATCATGTGGAAATGTTTGTAGATCTAATTCCATTAATTTTATAAAATCTATCCTATTATTTTATTATACTAAGATGTGACCATAAATAAGAAATAACAATCTTAAGGTCTAATTTGTTTTTCTAAAGTTTTTAATTCATCTTACTCTCATAAATTTAAAATATGACATATACATCAAATATGAAAATATAAACAATCAATAGCAGGTTGACATATAGTTTTAAGTTCTTCAATTCTTGTAGTATTAGAATTAATATTATCAAATTATATTGAAAATATTTTAGAAGTTAATCCATATTTTTTCTGAAATTAAGCATTTCAATTAACATATGTTATAAGGCGCAATGTGTGCTTCATCAAACATTCGATATGCTAGTAAATATTTTTAAATTAATCAAGAGTTGGCAATACAATGGCAAGTCATACCCACATATAAATGAGTTTACTAATGATCACTTCGAATATCAATACATAAAGATACCTTATTTAACTTACTAAATTCTTTAATTAAACATTTTTTCCTTATCTTACTAATTTTTAAAATTATACAAGTGAGTGTGGTTTAGGGAACACATTTAACAACTAGGTTAAAAATTCTTGACAAAAATCCTTAAATGTGCATTTATAATCCAAACTAAAACAATGATGTTCGATAAAAAAATCTAGTTAATTATTCTATTAATTAAATACTAGAATATTTAAATAAACTAGAATCAGTATCTTTACTAATCAATAAAAACATAGATAATTGTGTTTGAAAATAATCGACTTTAAACTCAATCGGATGTTTAGTTTCAATGTCGCTTTAATGATCCATAACTGCCACCCAATTCAAATTTTAAGATATGTTGTAATACTTATATTTTGCATGCATTTCTCTAGATAGATGAGTGATTTTCTTAAAATATTTATTAAAAATAGATGATACTATCTTGAATTTCAAAAATGGCTTTAGTTCATCAATAAATTTAATATCATTAAGATCCATATGCAGAATTATCTTTTCATTTCCTTTTTTAGATTCGACAAATAAATAATCATAAAATCATGAGTGTTATTTGAGGAATAACCTTATTGAATTTTTCTGGAATTTATAAAAAAAAAATCTGGATTTAATCGGGGCTAATATGATAAGTTTAAGGGGATATAAATAATAGACTTTTTGAAATATCAATTAAGTTGGGAGTTGATTGGGTTAATCAACCTAAGGTTATAATTAATAAACCTAAGTTGGATTTAAATTAACCTAACTATTCTTATATAAACCACTCGATTTCTCCCCTTCACTGTTCATCTCTTCTCATCCTCCCGATCTCCACCGTCGCTCCTTCACCCACTACGATCGGCTCTTCCGCCCGATCCCTTTCCTTCTCCAGCCGACATCGCCAACCACAACCAATAGATCGCCGACGCCGATCACTGCTATTCCAGCCAGATTCTGACCTTTTTTGGTGTAGTTGGAATGAATCTGGCCACTGTCGGTATTGATGTTGTTGGTCTTGTTACATTCAGCAACTCTGATCACCTTAGATCGCTGT
>JBBUKS010000002.1:5901534-5913617 GCA_038050645.1 Hedychium gardnerianum | reverse complement strand
TGTACTACCTTGCTTCTTCGGAAGAACTATTTTAGTGGATTAACCCATCGATACGATCCAAAGGGTCATGGGTTCTTAGAGTAGGAGTCGGCTGGGCTCCGAACCAAATAAAAAGGAGTGTCTATTTATTTTTATTTTCCACTGCTACTTTGAAAAGAAAAGATTTTCGAACGAGATTCACTCCTCCCCCCTCCTCTCTCTTTTCTCTAACGATCCAACAATACTAAACATACTATATATCACACACGTGTTTATAACTACAAATCAGATAAATAATCACTAATATGATACATTAACATTGGTACACATCACACATGTGTCCACATCTATAACTACATGGCATAAATGAAACAAAAGCTAACAAGTAAGTATAAATACACGTCACACGCGTGTCTATCAACTACATGATCATAACATATCTCTAAGGTACACACCACATACATGTATAACACTACATGACATTAATAATCTAAAACTGTTATATGAACATAAACACATGACATACACATATCAAATAATTACATGATTACCCAATCATAAGCATGCTCCTATTGTGCACACCACAGACGTGTACACACTATAGAATAAGAAATCATAAAGATTGTATGAATATAAAATAGAGCATAATAAGTATAAACAGAAAGTATCAAACTCAGGTAAAATTACACTAGAGTTAAGGTCAATTCAACTACCTAATCAACGAAACATGTCATGCACTAAGGACAAGGAAATAAAGGAGAGTAAGGATAGAAATACCCGCCTGATGTGTAGCTCGTACTAAAAGTCTTAATGTCCAAGAGTCTGCTCCAAATCAGAATCATGCGATGTAAAACATAAATTACAACTGAGACCTATCATAAATCAAATAACTAAATCACATCATAAATCGATTAGGAAACCCTAATTGGATTAATCTAACTATAAGACATAACCCCATAGGATCTCCTTTTATCTAAACCATTTATAACCCTACCAATTAGGTCTAATCACATATCATTTACATTTAGGAATCGTTACCCAATTTCAAACTCATTCTACAATTAAGTAATCATCTATTCAATTTAATACAACCTTCACATAAGGCAAATCCAAACCATCACTAACTCTTCACTTTGGCATAACTCTTAATTCAAAGATAAAATTATACAAGAACATCTAATCTTCATCCATTCCCCGATACACAACCATTAGAAGACAATAATATGGTACAAATCCAAGAATATCAAAATGGATAATCGACCAAAATCTAACTACACCAAAACGAATCCACAACCATCTTATACTACAACCATCTTATACAAATCAACACTCTTCAATAGTTCCAATTCAAATCCAAGAATCTCAAGGTAACTTTAGCAAACATGAACCAATATCTCAAATTCAGAACTTACTACACATCTTATACTCATGCTACAACAACCACAATTTAACATCAATAAACCCTTATTCAAAACACAACCTAACTTCACAAATCAGATTCTCCACATATCGAATTCCAAATCACCAAATGGATTTACACTCAACTAACCACATGAAACCTATTAATTAGGCATAATCATGAATCAACTTATTTAGGTATCATCAACCCTAACATCCACCCAACAACTAAATTCACAGCCACTATTCAACACAACCATCCCCTGTCATATGAATTAAATCAAGTCCAAGACTTCAAGTTAACTTAGAAATCACATTCTATCTCTACAAATCATGTATTTAGCTACATAAACCTACAACCAATAATTAATATCACAACTAACATTCATTGGGTGGAAGGATTCGATACCAAGTGGTTCCTCCTCGAAAGTGGTTGCTAGAATCATAGCTGAGATGGTCGGATGGTGAGGGTAGTGGTCGGAAACAATAAGCTGGTTGGACTAGACTTGGGTGACCGGCGGCAAATGTACCCTAGGTCCCAAATCTGGCCGACCCATACCAATGCTGGCTGGTTATAGTGGAGTGATCAGAGCTTAGAATAGGGAAAATCAATGGCCCTTCTCGCGGTGGGGAACTGATGGAGCAAGCACCGAGAAGGCATCTCTAGTGGTCAGAAGCAGGCATCCCTAGCTGGGGCGACGGTGGTCGGATCTCATATTTGGGGAAAAGTGGCCAATCTAGATGGGGATCGATCTAGTCGGCAACGGACCTCCAAAACGGTAGAGGGATGGGGATCTGCTTCTTCTCGATTTGGGATTTTGCCCTAATTGGAACCCACTGGCTGCTGGTGGCGTTGGAGGAAGGGTCGATGACGATGAGCTGACCGGAGCGCTGACCGTCTGCCAGAAAAGGGAGAGAAGGGCGACTGTGAGGTAATGGGGGCAGCGCTGGCGGCTGTAATGGCCGGAGCTAAGGGCGACGCTGGCAGTCTGTTCATGGCGGCCGGAGAAGAAGGAAGGTGGCCGGGCTATTAGAGGGCAGCACCGCCGGCGATCTTCCTTGTCCAGAGGAGGGATGACCATCGTTGGGCGGTGGCAGTAGCAATCGACGAGGGAGGAACGACGGCTGGAGATCGAAGAAGAGGGAGAGCAAGGAGTTTGGTGGGTGGAGAGAATCGGGGGAAAAGTGAGATATATCTTTAATTGAACTTAGGTTTAATATATATATACTTAGGTTAATTTAATTCAACTTAAGTTTTAATCGATTCAATTAACTCTCAACTTAATTGATATTCCAAATAAACTTTTCAAAAGCCTATTATTTATATTCGTATGAACTTCTCTAATTAGCTCAAATTAAATCTAGAAAAAAATCTAAAAATTCTATAAAAAAAAATTAAACTTATTCCTCCATTAACATATATTATTTTATTATTTTTAATTATCATATTTAACAAAATTAAAATAATTTTAATTAAGTTTAAATAATTTTAATCAATCTATTAAAAAAATAGTTTTCATATGTATAATATTTTTAACTAAGTTAAATCGAAAAGAAAAATATTTTATTTTAACACATTATTATAACTATTCTGTAACTGTAGTTGATATGATAGTGTCAGAAATAAGAATATTTTTGATATAATAAATATGATAGAAAGGTTTTTTTGACTAATTAAAAAAAAATTAAAAAGTCACTATCATATTTTTCATATTTAAAATATTTTTATTTTAATATTATTATAATAATTCAAATTAATTTAATTTAATTTAAAATAATATATACAAAATACTTTTATATCATTTTTTATAAGAACGTCAAATAATGTCACTTCAATTTAATTAAAATCACTATTCAACTATTGTAATAACTATTTAGTCATCGTTATACTATTGCACAGCAATTATCTATAAATGCTGTAAATGTTATGAAAATTATTAAATAATTGTAAACTATTATATCAGCTACCAAACAAATAATTATTATAATAATTTTAATCAAATCAAATTAATTTTAATTAAATTTAAGTAATTAATTTTAACAAATTTGGTTTTAAAAAATCTCTAAGTATAGTATTTTTAACTAAGTTGAAATAAAAATAAAAAAACAGTTTGTTTTAATATGTTATAGTACGTATTTTATATCTATTATATAATACTAAAATAAGATTATTTTCTATAAAAAAATGTTACAAGGTGTCTTTTTAATTTATTTATTTTAATATTTTTTTAATAATCTAAGTATTTGAACTTCAAATCCAATTAATGTTGATGATCGATGGTTCGATTTTATAAATTGATTATCAAATAATAAATTTAAAAATGCGAATGATTTCTCGCTCAACAATCAATGTATTGTGTCCTTTTTCATGAGACTTGAGTACTTGGAGCATGGACATAGATGGCTGTAACAGTTGAGGTGTGTTTGATTGAAAATTATTCTTGATAATCTTAGTTATTCATTTAAAGTTATCAATAAAAATTTTATTTAATTTAGGTAATCGACGATTCCTGAATAATAATCCATACCCGACACGTCAGCAAAAGGGGCATGCAATCCGGAATCGAAAAACCTTAGAAAAGTGAGGTTTTTGTTGATTCCGGAATTAACAAAAAAAAATTATCAAAAATATCCTTCAATATTTATCCTTTGAGACAAAAATATTCCCAACAAATTATTATAATGAAAACAATAGTCTACACTCTAAAAGATGATTAATCAAAATATTCAGAAAAATAATTAAGAGATTTGAAATTAATATTTTGAGAAATAATTAAGAGGAATGTTGAACAAAGGGTAATACGGTAAATATAAAACTAGGTTATACACTAAAATCTTCAAACAAGTAAGTTTTAGTTGTATTACCTAGAGTTGAACCAAACAATATTAGGTTATATTTTATTCCCCATAATCTTGGTTACGTGATTACCTGATAATCACATAATCAAGATTTTATATGATAACTTGAACCAAACACACCCTTGGTGTAATTGGATTAGTGTAGAGCATGACATTGGAGGAAACATATAAAAGAGGGGAGAAAAAAAATAGGTGATTTCAAGCGCGTAGCTAAGATTTTGAAATGAGGGGAGGGAAAAACACATAAAAGAGAGGAGAAAAATAGATGATTTCAGGAGTGTAGTTAGGATTTTGAAATCAAGGACCGGAAAATTAAAATCTTAAACGAGAAATCGCTATATCATTTTTAACATAATCTAAAATTTTAAGAGTAAATCATAAATTTCTCCTTAAAAATATCATATTTAAATAAATATTTATCAAAAGTTTAAAAATTAATAATGATATAGTATGTATAAATAAAAAAAGGAATAATTTATGTCAAAAATATATAATTTTAATAAAATACTATTTTAGTTATAATCTTTAATTTTTTAAAACAATAAATCAATAATTACAATTATGTATTTTATATCAATGTGTTTAGAAGAAAATTATGATAAAATTTAAATAAGAAAAAATAATTAAATAAATTTTAAATTATATATATTTATATATAAAAAAATTTATGAATTTTATTAGATTGGACTCCAATTAAATTTATACTTATCATACGTCACTAGATTAATTCCGGTGGTGATTCCTCCTCGTAAATTCACCCGACGTGCTCTCTTTCATGGCACTGATTTATGGTTTCAGATTTAAAAGCTAGTTAGATTAGTATTCATAATCTATTTTCTTCATATTAATTATAAGACGAATTAATAAAAATACGGGGACGAAGGTTTTTACTTTTTTACCATCATTTCAGGACACTGACCTTCCATTATTGCCATTATCCTCCTCGTGTCTCTCCGCTTCGATCCCTGAATAACTGAATTCGTCTTTTATTGAGTACGTTATCGTACTCATCACACACCTCGCGCCGCATTAATGCCCACCAGAACAAAGCCAGGCGGGCGCCTCATTGGACAAAGCAACAACTCATAACCATTTAAGTCACTTGACTAGCTAGAAAAACAATTTAAAAAAGATTAATGATTCCTCCTCGTAAATTCACCCAACGTGCTCTCTTTCATGGCACTGACCTTCCATTATTGCCATTATTCTCCTCGTGTCTCTCCGCGTCGATCCCTGAATAACTGAATTCGTCTTTTTTGAGTACGTTATCGTACTCATCACACACCTCGCGCCGCATTAATGCCCGCCTCATTGGACAAAGCAACAACTCATACCCATTTAAGTCACTTGACTAGCTAGAAAAACAATTTAAAAAAGATTAATCATTGTTCATGCGTAAATTAGCAAAAAATTAATGTTTCCATCCAAACTGATCCGCTTAGACGCCCACAGAGAAAAAGGACAAGCCATGATAACTCAATAAGCTGCTCTACTGATCTAGCGCGATCACGCATTAATATTTGGTCTGCATTTTCTAAGCCGAATTAAATTGCCGAATCTAGTTTTAAAAATATATATATATATATATATATATATACAAATAAAATTTGATTGTAGTAATTGACGTCTTAAATGGGATGAATCGCGAGCCGGATACATGTGCGTGCGTCTAGTAACTTTACAGTGGACGGATGATCACGCTAACGAGAAGTTATGGCAACACAAGCACATTTATTCATCTATTTCCTAATATATCATTCACGCGCGTAATAATACACCTCACGTCGTATAAGGATTTGTTTATTTAATGCGAGTTAATGTTTTTTTTTTTAAATTTTTGTCCTGTCAGCAATTAAGAAGCATTGATAGGCAATTACTTTTTTAATAAATAGGCAAAAGCTAAAAGCAAAGCATGCTGAATGCGCAGGGCGAAACATTGAATGCGCATTCAGCCGAGGATTGGACGTCGGGTCCACTGGGTAGGTATTCACTATCACCCTTTCACAGTTTTGAACTTTTCATCTTTAACCAATCGAGTCAATTGAAGGTGACGACATCGGGCGATCTAGGTTTTATGTTTTTTTTTATATTTTGTTTTTGCTTCGATGAACGCGCCCCACTTTAAGCTGCTGACAATTTACAGAGAATATCTTCCGTTCCTTTTTCCCAACTCCAGAATATCCTGGTTTTCAGAATACCCTGATTTTCACCGACTCACGCTCGTCCATTGCTTCCCTGACCTTCCGAACGTTGTAACCGTTGATAACTGTCTATCCAACTGCTACAAAACATAGTATCTCTTAATATCAATGCAAAGTAATATAAATGTATAGTGGATATGTGTTGATCTTAAATTAGATGGACGGAAACGTTGGGAGCACGTTTCATTTTTTATCATTATAATCGATATATAATAATACTATGCTGCTGAAAAAAATAAAATTGATCCCTCCCAATTAAAAAGATCATTTGATCATCATCATTTACTTCCTTATCTAATTGGGAAGATGATTGAGGCATTTGAGGAGGAATAAATCATCTTTTATCATATGAAATAATAAAATTAATAATAAAATAATAATTTAAAAATATTAAAATAATAATAATAGTCGATGAATCTTATGCATGCATTTTTTATTTTTCTTCCCGTGAGAAGTAGACTTAAAAATATTGGTCATTTAGATGACCTTCTATTAACGCTTCTCGATTTATCCTGGTGGTCGATGGAAAACTTCTATAAGACCGGACCAATCACTCGAGATATGATGTTACTCGACCTGATTAATTATTATTTTTTAAATGTATTTAAAAGATGAAAAACTTTTGTGAATCAAAACGATTATCTTAAGTTTAGTATTATCTGATTAATTATTTTTTTAAAACACACTTAAAATCATGAAAAATTTAAAACGGATACTTAATTTTAATATTTCTCAAATGATGTATTTATTTTTTATTTTATCTCTCCCATCAACAACGGATCAAATTTTTCTTTTTCTAAAACAAGATAGTATTAGTTTATAAAATACACCAAAATAGTATTGCATTTTAAAAATCAATACCACTTTAGTGCTACATAAATTTTAAAATTAATACCAAAGTGATATTGATTTTTAAAATATAGCATCATAATAGTATTAATTTTTAAAATACAATACCATAATCGTATTAATTTTTAAAATACAATACTATAATAAAACTGTTCTTTGAAATTCAACATCACCATGATTAATGAGAGGGGTAAAATAAAAAATAAATACGTCCTTGGAAAAATTTAAAAGTTAAACGTGCTTTTTGAAAAAATTACAACTTTAAATACATCATTTGATCAATTGTCGTTATAAATATGTAAGTATAGTCATCAAATGTACTGTAAATCACTATCAAAATGATATTGTTGAAATTATAGTCTAGGCGCAAGCTATGTAGAAGGGGATTTATCATGTGTTGGTTAAGTTCCTCACACATCCATTGTGTCTTCTTTACTTTTTCTTTTCATTGTGATTAAAATGAATTCGTGGTTTCTTTCTTCTCCCAAGTAAGTTGTACTATTTGTTGTTGGAGATAGGGAATAGGATCAATAAATAGCTCTATAAATTTAGCTGCCACCTAATATCAATTATAAGGCAACACTATATATAGTTAGGTTTTGTCTTATTTTGAGTATCTAATTCCTTCATAAATTGTGTTGCCTCTTTTTCTTCAATTGTATAATTGTTATGCTACTACCTACAAGTGATGTTGATCATAGTTACTAGGTAGCTTCCAAACCTTATTAAATGAAACATTGATGCTTTCGAGTAGTTTATAGTAAGCATAATATTTTTTTCCTAGAAAGTATGCATTTATCCATTTACCTAGATCAATCAATTACAACCATTAAGTGTCTTAGGATTTCTCCATAAACTTTGAATTAACGAATAAAACCCAAACAATGTTAGCTTTGTAATATTATTCGATCTATTGATTTATCAATGAATGAAATCTCAGAGAAATGATCTTCATGCATTCAATGTCCCAGGGTAAGGAGTCTTTAGGTAAAAAAAGTCATAATAAATTGAAGTCACACGAATGAAGAACTAGTAAATTGAAATTGACTTGTACTAAGTAAATAAAGAAATCCTTAAGACATGAGTCTCTAAGCAATATAGAGATTCAATATTAGAGTGACTGAAATTAGAGCGTTAATCAATTGGTAACTAATAAACCTAAAATCAAGAAATCACATTTCGATCAAATTTCGGATTTATAACAATCACTTATGTGGGATGACAACCAAGTGATGGTATAGTCGATTGATGAATTTAGGGAGTCAACTAAAGAACTTGAAACTACAAATGATTGTTCAGATATTTTTAGTTTGAATCAATTGATTGATGATGATAAAAGTTGACTAATAGAGCAAGTGATTGAGCTATCGACTCAAGTTGAAATGCCAATAAAAGAAGGTTCTCATTAGGTGAATAGTAGATTAACTAATTGATTGATTGTAGAGCAGACAATTGGTACTAATAAGATGTCAATTGTTGTCAAAAGAAGAAACTAAAATTGAGCCATTGAATCAATAAGACAACAATAACAACATTTTAGTTTTTCATGTCATAGTGGAGCAGTTGACTAAAAGGCATAGTAGACGATTGATTAGAGATAAGCAATCAACTAATGATGATAAAAGTCGACTGATAGAAATGATAATAAAACTAGGACACAATAATTTTACACCCCTATACTTCAACGAGATGAAGTTCATGCGTTAGTCATTGAATGTTGGATAGCCATGGTAAATGGATTCAATCCTCCAAAGGATAAAAAGGGGAGGATAGCAACGAGTAGGGACCGACCCAGGAATTTCATATTAGGGAAGGGAGAGGGGCAAAAAGTGTGTGTTTACGTTGGAGGGAGGGGCGTATCGTTGATCACCATTCGCCCCTCTTTCACCCCATATTCCTATACCCCTACAACTCTTACACAAAAAAAAATTGGGGGGTGGGGGGGGGGGGTGGTTCAAGGCAAATAAAAAGGTGATTAATTTATTAAATAATGTTTTGTAGGATCACATGGATAGCACGAAAGGGGGGTGAATAAAGCTCATCGTTTTCGTCTTTTTTCTCATGTTCGTTCTTTTCTACGAGTTAGTCTAGCAGCGGAATATAAAAACCATAAAAAGAAAAGATAATCACAAGACTCAAAGGATTTACTTGGTTCACACCCCAGAGTGCTACGTCCAAGTCCTATGCACGAAGTGTGAGTCCACCATGCATATCTTCTTTCCAGAACTTTTTCGGAGGCAGAAAAACGTCTTACAAAATTATGCACAAACTCAAGTACTACGAAATAAAGCATGTAATAAATAGTACAAACAAGGTTTGTAGATCCGGTCTGAAAGTCTTAAGTGTCGTGACACTTCTTTTGGCACTTCCCCGGTCGCAAAGTTTGAAATGAGATTCGAGCATAGAATAGAGAGCTTTGAGATTAGAAATTCTTGTCTTGAGTCTTTGCTTCGAATCTCAACAAGCCTATCTGGTCGATCCACAGCTTATCCGGATCTGTTCCTACCTTATCTGGATCAAGCCTTATTTAGATTTGTTCTTACATTATCTTTTTGCCACGTCAACTACCTAATGTTTTCCTTAGCCATATCACCTTCTTGAAGCTTATCCGGCACCCTCTTTGCCAACTCAGCTTCCACGTCAGTATTTTAGTGCTTATCCATGCCACGTCATCAAGCTAGTGCTTATCCATGCCACGTTAGCTGTTGAGTCATCAAGTTGGTGCTTTTCCATACCACGTCAGCTAAACCCTTGATACATCATCTGCCATGTCATTTTACAATGCTTCGATCGACCGATCATACTATTTCGATCAACCGGAATATCTAGTTGACCGAAAACCTTATTTTGGTCACCTCCTTTACATGACCTACTAGTCTCACTTGCCTGGAGTCTACTTCTCCAATACTTCTCACTACCTAGGGTTCACTCCCCTAGGATTTTTCTCTTTGTTAAGCATCTAGTCACCTTGACCTATTTAGACTTATCACTTGCCAAACATCCAATCATCCTTGACATGTCTGGACTTTTCCTTTGTCAAACATCCAGTCAATCTTGACCTGCTTGAATTTTACCCTTGGCAAACATCCAGTCATCTTTGATCTACTTGGACTTTTTATTTATTAGTCATTCGGTCAACCTTGATCTAACTGAACTTTTCCTTTGCTAGTCATCCAGTCAACTTTGACTTGACCAGACTTTTCCTTTGCCTAGGTCAACCCTGACCTGTTAGGACTTCTACTTGATTGTCAAACACCTAGTCAATTTGGTCACTATTGACGTATTTGGACTTCTCACATACTAACTTCTAAACATCTGGTCAACTTTAACTTGTTTGGATTAATCCTTGGTCAATCTTGATCAGACACATGTATATTGTCAAACATCAAAACCCTGGAGGCTAATTGCACTAGCAATCTCTCCCTTTTTGATGTTTGACAATTTTTTTAAGTTAGGCTAAGTGCTTAACCTAACTTTTCAGGTCTTATGCCAAGTCAAGAATGAATAATGGTTTCTAACTTAAACCTTCTTATCCTCCTTTGATATACATCAACAAAATTATTTATTTGTTATTCCTAAGGTCCTCTTTAGGATTTGCAACAATAATCAAATAAATTTTCCTTGGTCAAAAATTACCTAAAATACCTTCTTAAAAGACCATTTATTTTTCAAAATATTATTTTTCTTTGAAAATAGCTACTTAACTGATCAAGCATATTTGAAAAAAAAACTTTCAAAACATCTATTTCTAAGGTTTTTCAACATTCTTTCCAAATTAATTTTCAAAATTTTCCAAACTATGATTTTCAAAGAACTTTTGCAAAGTAATTTTTAAAGAATCATTTCAAAGAATTTTTAAAATAATTTTGAAAGTAATGTTAAAAACTTTTTCAAAGAATTTTCCTCAGTAATTTTCAATATATTTTCTAAAATAAATTTTGAACCATATTTTTTAAATATATTTGAAAAGATTTTCTAAAAATTGTTGTCAAAATTTTCAAAAAAAGTTTTCCAAACAACTTTTAAAAACTTGTGTCGAATTTGATCGTAAAGTCCTTTTTAAAACTAAGTTTTTCAATAGAGTCTCCCCTTTAATCTGATACTCCTTTAGGACATTCTTGTTAGCCACAAGAAGACATACCTATGTGTCTTAAGAGTTTAAAAAATTATAGGTTGATTTAAAGATGCTATAAGCTTAGGTATTGGCCAACAATCATTAATTTCGTTATATTTGAGAGGTGTCATAAGAGAGTCATCTTAAACATTATCTTATTTATTTGATAAATAAAAATTCACCTTTTTAGTGTATATTCTATATGTCTGTGATTAGATCTTAGACTCAATTAATGAAGTCCACAATACAATACATAAAATGAGGGAAATTATGATTGAATTATTGTTAGTGGGTATCTTATCATGTGTAATTATGTACATATTAAAATCTCCCTAGTTAATGAATTAATTAGACTGGACATCATCTATTCTCTAAGATTAGCATATGTTATACTCCTTAGTTTATCCAAGCAGCCAATCCTCGCTATCTGGAAATATTGAGATGTTGAGAGTTAACATATAGATACTAGTTATAAGGGTAACTAGTTCATCGGATGTAACTTGTTATGAGATTTCATGCGGTTCTATACATGTCAATGAAAATCTCATTGCAGTTCAAGTGCAAGTTTTCCTTAGACTTGAGGTGTTCAAATCATCTTGGTCATAGAGGCTTATACTTTGACATCTTTGCTATACATCTCCTAGGGGATGTAGTTATGGGATGATTGGGTATAAGTTAATATG
>JBBUKS010000002.1:5876932-5888969 GCA_038050645.1 Hedychium gardnerianum | reverse complement strand
GGATAGAGCTCAATGGCGTAAAAGGATCCATATAGCTGACCCCACATAGTGGGATAAGGCTCGGTTGTTGTTGTTGTTGTATATCTTAATTTTTTTGGTTGTCTTCAAGGGGCATGCATTCAAAGCATATGTGTTTTTTTCTTACGAGGTTAGAAGACCTAGAAGTAAATAATGTGACAAAAAAATTTCTTCAAGAATACTTTCCCTTCACTTGTAAGATGAAAAGAGAGGGAGGTTGGCCGAAAAAAGAGGCAGGAAAGGAAAAGTATGAGAATATTTTTCAACTTTCCTCTATGTTGTTTTGGTTCTATTTAGGCCAAAATCTCACTTTCACGTAGAATTGATGTCAAAGCTAACCAGAAAAACATTAAAATTATTATTATTATTATTTTTAAATATATTCTTGATTAATGTTTTTTTAAATGATTTTAGCAAATAAAGTTTTACATTTTTTAGTTCCCTCCCTCTTCCCTCCAGCAAATAGTGAGAAATATTTCACAATTCTTTTTAAGATTTTTCTCTACCCTCTTCTTTCGCTAGCTGTTTACTTCATACGTAGGAAACAAAGTGGAATAGATATAAAATTGGTGTATTTTGCCTATCTTAACTTAGATTTAGTCTTTTATGTTTGGTGTTGTAAATCCAATATAAGCAAGTTTATAAGTTTCAATGAAAAATTTCCTTTTATTCGCTTGTCCTACTCTGAGATATTCGTTTTTTGGTCATCTTTTCCTCACACTTGCTGTGCTACTTGGTCATCGCCTTTATTAAGAATTTTCTTTTCCTCTAATGCTATTGCTCATTATATCGTTATAATGATAGGCAATCCTTGCCAAAACATGTAATAGTTTGTTTATTTATTTATTTTTTGTTTTGTTAGGTCTTTTTTGTGCTTAGGTGGTCATAGTTACTAACAAGGCATATGATTGCAAATGTTAACATCACAACAACATTAGCAATTGATTAAGGAGTTATGAAAGAGATTTGTTTCATGAGATGCCTCTGCCTAAGGTAAATGCCAGGAGTGCCCAAGGCAAAGAGGTCTCTCAAGGAAATTGACAATTATGACTCGCCTCTTATCTGTTGGAGTCCTAGCCAAGCATTTGAACCCTTTTAAAACATCTGGTTGTGAAATGTTTATCATTGCCCTTTTACATGATAAAGATGAATTTTATTACTCACTAGTCACAACTAATTACTATTGAAAAGTTTGTACTGGTTGACAATTTGATGAATCAAAGCATACACAGACTTCTAATGGGTTTTTCCCCATTTGCGAGAGGTGGTTTCTGTTCTATTATTGTTATGTTGTTTGTCCCTAATTATTTCATCATTTAGCCATGTTCCTTGAATGTCTTTAACATTGTCAAAGTGTACATTTAAACGTCCTGATTAAATTACTAGTTTTATGTTCTATAACTTATTGCAGTGGAAACTTCATTTGTTTGAGCTTGAAGCGGATCTTAAAATCGAACCTCTTGTTAAGTATGTTCTTTATCAGGTATGTAGTACTAAGACCTAAGTCTCCTGTGCATTTTTCCTTTCCTCTAATAGATTATTGAGTTAAGAAATCAACATGATAGCAGGCTGTTCTTAAATATGCTGGTCGACTGACTTGAATCCATTTCATTTGAAATATTTTGAATCTTGAATAGTTATGAAGTCTATGACAACTTTAATTAATTGAACTGCTAAGCATACCCAACTCCAGTTGTTAGGCAACAAGTATAGTCTGATGGAGGAAATCTTTAAGGTATGTGTTTCTATGATTTAATACAGGAAAAAGAAAAAAAGAAAGAAGAGACCGCTAGAAACTGGATCATGAAAATTGAGCAAGCAAGAAAAAGAAAAATAAGTAGAATAGAGGAAAGGAACCATGACTCAAGTGCCAATGGGTATTGAATAGTATGATTAAAACATATCATTTTAGAAGCTATTTTGTTGACATGGTAAATGTCATCATGATTCACTTACCAACATTGAAAGGCCTTTCTCTCATCCTTAATTCCATTTTCCAGTGACAAGGAGATAAAAAAACTAGAAAAGACGAGGGGAGAGTAAGAAGAGAAGCATCAATTAGAACTATCATGTCCTAGGGTAGGAGATATCCCTCTTATTGTCATTTTTCTAGAAAATAACATTCATAATTGACGGTAGCAAGAAATAAGAACTATATAGCAAAATATGCATTTTTTAAATTTTTTTTCAAGGGTTAGAACTTGTTTTCATTTTATAAATAGGAACATCCCGTAAAAGAATGAAGGGTTTGAGTCTCGGAAACAATTCTTGCAAAGCAGGGTAAGACTGCATAAATCCTTCCCTGGGACCCGCATTAGCTGGAGCTTTATGCACCGGACTGCCCTAACATCTCGTACCAAAAAGTATTAATTTTATTAAAAAAATAAGAAGTGCAACATGATGTGTAATAACAAAATGTTAAATAGAAGGGAAAATAAGCAAAAGATCTTTTTAAAGTGAGAACTCTATACTTACTCTGTCCCAAACCACCAAGACTTTAAAGCACTATATTTGCTTATAAAACTAGAAATTAAGGAAAATACAGTGGAAACACAAATTACTAAGTTGATAAATAGTAGGGATGCACATGAACTATAATCTTGTTTAAGAATTCAAGAATCAACATTCACATTTCAGCTTTTAGATTTCATTTAAGCATATTATTAGTTTTGAAGGGGAGCGTTGACGTAATGATAAAACTGTTGCCATATGATCTTGAGGTCATGGGTTCGAGTTGCGGAAACAATCTCTTGCAAAATGTAATGTAAGGCTATGTACAATAAACTCAATGTAGTTTGACTCGTCTTTGGGATCCTGCATTGGCGGGAACTTTGTGCATTGGGCCATCCATTTTTTATATTATTAGTTTTCAATCTTAATATCACTTATTAATTAAAACTTTTTTATTTGTATCCAAATTAACCCATTTGAACATTTATTTTAAAGAAAGTGAATCTGCTAAAAAATGAACCACTAAAATAAAGTCTATAGGGTATAAATGGTGTCATCTAACACAATCTATAGGGTATAAATGGTGTAATCTGACACGTGAGTTGAGGCTTTCTATGATGACAAATAGCAATATAGCGGTAGTACACTAAACTGACCTGTTCTATTCACTTTAGACTTTGTTGCAACAACAATTGTTATTTCACTGTTGAGCTAATACATACATTTTCACATTTAAGGAATAATTAGTTTGAGGAACTAATAATTTATTTAGCATTGTGCTGATTAGCAATATGTGATTACATGGTCTCTGGATACGGATTATAGCATAAAGCAACCATATAGGCATCGACATAAAATATCATCAAGCATGGAAGGTGAACCAGATTAAATGATAAATATCATTCATGAGTAACCAAAGTTTCATATGCCATTTAAAATTTTCCCTCCAAGTTAATTCCCATAAGCTAAACCACATTGACTTCATAATTTACATGAAAGGGTGATAAATTATCAATTAACATTACCCAATGGTATACACCCATGATCAGCTTAGTTTCACCTCATTTGGCTAATTTGTCCTCCTTTAACCCCATTAAAAACCGAAACAACAATATAATTATTTTTATATAATTCATCTTATTGATTAATGCACAAGGGTATTTATTAAGAAACCAAGGAATATAGCCACATAGTATGTATCTAGGAAAAAACTAAAAGTGTATGAGTTAATTGTGCTTCTAAATAATAAAGTACCCAAGATCACAACAAGAATACTAGATCTAGGGATTAACCATACTCTAGACCATTGAATCCAAATCTTAATCCAATTGCCACTACCTAACTTAAAATAAAGTAACATACAATACTGATAACAAAACAACACTTGAGCTCCCCTAAACCAACAAGGTAACATCAATGCAGAACCAAATCAATCCCAAAACAAAAATAGAATAATATAGAGCTCTTACCTAATCACCCCCTTAACCAAGAAGATCATAAAAAGGGTATGATGTTGGGGAAAACTCGAACCAATCTGACCTGAGTTTCCAATAAGTATTAGTTTTGGAAGTTTAGAGCTAAACAAGACTACAATTAGGGTACTAAAAGTGAAGGATTCCTTACCTAAACTTGGTTATCTTTTTTTGACCTTTGATCAAGAGAACTGATGAATCAGATCAAAACATATGCACAATGCACCACAAAAGATCAGCAAAGGGATAACACCAAGATAAGTGACCAACTTATCAAAGGAACCCACCACACTGTGGTCTGGTATTGGTGAGGTCACTGCCACCAACAGAGAGCCTGAGCAAGAGAGGCTAGAAAACAGAAAGAGGGAGAGAGATGCTGCTGGGAAAGGCAGTGTTGCTCATTGGAAGAAATTGGCTGCACGACTGATGGTGGGTTGTGGTCCCTTCTGTTTGCAAGGAAATGAGTGGAGTGAGGGGGAAAAGGGGAGAGAGAAAAGATCAAGAGAGAGGAAGTTAGGCTAGGGTTGCTTCTTTGCCGGAGGAGAAAAAGATTGCTTCTCAGCGGTCAGCTGTGACTCTATATTCGGACCTGGGTGAGCACAAGGAACGAGTGCAAGAGAGATAGGGAGGGAAGAAACTGAGACAGAGGGAAGCTAGGGTTAGTGCTGCTGGAGAAGAGGGGAAGAGCAGCTGCTTGCCTACAGCTTCAGTTGGTGCTCCACAGGCGATTTTGGAGTGGCAACGCACAGAAAAGAGAGGGGGAAGCTCCAGGAGGATGAATTTTATGGAGAGAAGATGAAAAAGATTTAAATAATCCTGAGCAACCCAAAAGCTTTACTAAGCCAACAATACACGACTGAAGCCATACATTCCAATATTGATTTAGTTCAGCCCTAAACTGATCAAAGTATGTCCAAATTGACTGACCCTAAACACCACACCAACTAGATTGACAACTAAATCCTAATAGGCCCTCAAGGACAGCACCATGCTATCTGATAACTATGCACTTGCTATACTGTGCAAGTGGTGATTCTAATCATGTATTAGTGAAGCCAGAGTCTCACTGAAGATTATATATGCTGACCGGCTCGGCCCCACGAAAGTTTTCCACCGGCCACCAGGGTAAATTTGGAAGCGCACATGTGCAACCACCTGCAGCTAGCATCTCAGGTTTTCTTCCCACAGTAGACAGCCTCAGCTGGGATTCGACCTGGGTACCTGAGGTGTATCCTGCAAGCAGCTGACCACCTGCGCCAAGCCCGGGGGGCATCACCGAGATCCATATAAGGACTGTTCTTGTTCGTTTAGACATAAGATTATTTACTCTATTTATTCAATGTCTCCTTAGAGGAAAGAGATTGTAGAACAAACAATTAAGGTTGAGTTTCCTTTTGAGGATTGTTGTGAATGAAACCTCTCCCTTCTCTAGATTGACTGCAGTGGGAAAAGACAGCGAACCTCACAATAAATCTCTTCAGTTCAATGAGATGAACACGTCTTTAGTATATTCATTTTTGTTTATTTTTTTGAATAATAATGGTAAATGATGCTTTTGTTACGTACCGTAAATATATCATTTGGTAACCAATTTATTTTTTGAGAAACATAATGCCTTCTAATTGAAAATCTGTTGTTTGAACAACTGACTGGTATCGCATGTTTAAATTGTAGGATGAAAGGAGTGGAAGTTGGAGAGTGCAAGCTGTGTCAGTTTCTCCTGACAGGTTCGAGAGTAGAAAGCCTCTTCCGCTAGCTTGGAGGGGCTTGAGAGATCAAGAGCTTTCAGATAAGTCTGGTATTCGTGGATGTGTTTTTGTTCATATCAGTGGATTCATTGGTGGAAATCAAACTTATGACGGAGCCTTGGCTATGGCAAAAAGGGCTCTCTCATTATGATTCTTGTTCCTGATCTTGTATTTGCAAAATCAAACAATCGCATCATCTTTGAAATTTTTATCTAGAAATTGTTTCACACCAAGTGGTAGAACGTAGACATTATAATGCATGAGTTTCTTTGAGATCCTTAACATGAATTTATTGAGCAGATAATTTTCAGATTTTGTTCGATCTTGTAAAATTGTCCTCTGCTATAGCATATCAATTAGCCTTTGTAGATGCTTCTCCACGGTTACCTAATTTGTTCTATCAAGATCTTCAAGAATCAGTGCATGAGAAATTTTGATTGTGGAATGCGGAATAAATAGTTAACTGTGGATTAACCTTGAAAACGAACTTATTTGGATCTTCATAAAGGTTCAAATTTTAACTTGTCTATAACCGTAAATTGGAAGTTGGTTTATCATTTGGTTGAGCTTTTGTAATTTGGAGTGAGCAATAAAGTATTACTATAGAGGCACCTGTATAGAGAAAATAAATAGATCTTACTTCGAGAGTTTTTGGACATGATTTCATTTTTTTTTTCAACATAATCTTATTTCCACATGCTTATAGGATTTGGCATAATTCTCAATATTGCATTCCCAAATCTAACTGAAAAAATTGGATCCATTTTTGTATTTTATTTTGTTGATATACAATAATTATTTATTATAGTCTCTTTAATTATAAGAGAGTTTTTCACCCCCAAATTAATTTTGGAAAGGAGAAGATTTAGAGGGTTTTTGGAATTGATTCATCCCAAAAAAAAAATAATGAAATTATTACTTCTCACCTAGAGTCAGTCTCATGAATATAAAGAGAGATAAATATAGATACACGATTGATCCATCCAATAGATCATACGTCGTGGATGTAAGAATCTATTATGTATATTTGTGTTCTTATTTAAGTTTTTCACTGCAATACGAGTTTGCGTTTAAAAGAATAAAATTGAGTTTTTTAAAATACGAACTATTTACCATCCTCTAGCATCACATTTCGATCTTACCATTAATATTAGAGTCTAGATCTTTTGAATTGACTTAACTGTCATTCAAGCATTCTAAGTTGGATCAAATCCATCTTACCTAAAGTTTTTAATTTTCTCATTAAATTTAAATTAATCATCTTTTATATTTTATTATTATTTTATCTGTGCTACTTATCTAAGATCTTAAAAAGCCTTGGAGCAATTTTTTTTTGATTTCGTGTGAATATAATGGTCCATCAAGGACACAATACTATTTGCCCTCCCCTATTCGACATAAACGATTTCGACTATTAAAAAAACCGAATTGAATATTACCTCCAAACCAAGATAGAAATGTGATTCATCATAAGAGGGGCTTCACTCTACTCATCGACGAGCTTGGAGAATCATTTGAATGAGAAAAATGAACCTTCGATATTAAGAAGAGAGTACAAGTTAATATTACCTCAAGACCGAGATAGTGATTCATCGTAAGAGGGGCTTCACTCTACTCGTCGACAAGCTTGGAGAACCATTCGAATGAGAAAAATGAACCTCCGACATTAAGAAGAGAGCACAAATTAATGCCAAGGCCGTAATGAAGTGCGACCTAACCAAGGAGCAATTGAATCGAGTAGGTCCATTTAACAACACCAAGAATCTCTAGGACAAACTGATTGAGTTCCACGAAGAAACATCCCAAGGTAGCCAAAAGAAATTTATTATTAAATCAATTACAAAATTGTCAAATGTAGGAAGAAAAGTTAGTGAGCCAACTTACATGCAAGAATCAAAGACATTCTAAACGGACATCACAAGATCGAGCAACAAGTCAAAAATTGTCACATAAGAAATTATGCCTTAAAAGTCTTTCCTTGATATTCTTTGTAGACATTTATGGTAGATGCGTACAAAGTGTCTAGGGATTTATTTACAATTAAATTAGACAAGTTATTTTGTGAACTAGAATTATATGAGCAAACAGACTTGAATCAGAAGGAGAAAGGTATTGCTTTTGTTGTACATCAAACCAGGAATAAGGAGATCAAATCAAAATCACGACTAGAACATGAGTCAGTCAGACACTCAGACGAAAAGGGGCCAACCTCAAAAATCATGAACTTGGTCAGAAAAATGATCAAGAAAAAGAAGAATTTCACAAAGAAGGATATCAAGAAAGTTATACTAAATAAAAGCAAGCAAGCAGTTCAAAGAAAAACTAACAAAGCAAAAACAAAGGTGATTTGCCATGGATGCAACGAGAAAGGACACTATAAATTAGAATGCCCTAAACTAAAGGATTCAAAGAAGGAGAAGTTCAAGAAACAACGAAGAAAGAAGGCACTCTAGGCTACTTGGATGAGTCATCTTCAAAAGACTCAGAATTAGATGAACCAGATCAGATCAATTTCATAACATTGATGACTATGGAAGATGCAGCAAATTCGAGTCCAAGTTCGAGTCTAAGTCAGCTCACAAGTCTAAGTCAGATCAAGAGTCAGACCCAAAGTCGTATCCGGAGCAACAAGACTCAAATGATGAGGTAATATCTCTCTTAGAAGAAAAATATATATAATGTAATCACATATTTAACTAATAAATTAGCTAAGTCCAAATAATAGATTATGTCACTCCTTAAGGAGGTAAAAGACCTTAAGAGGGATGTCAAGTCTAGTTCTTCAAATGATCAAGTCAAAGAAGGAGCTTCAACTCAAGTTCAAAAATTTGAGAAGAGAATTTTCTTGATGTCGAATAGGGGAGGGCAAATAGTATTGTGCTTCCCAAAGTAAGTCCTCTTTGGCTGGGTGTGACTCGGATACATATGGTCTTCCATGAAAAATATAGGATGTCATTCTCATCACATGAAAATTCTGTCTGCTAATTCCAAATTACGGACAGGGTAATTCTTCTCGTGATCATTCAGCTGATGAAAAGCATACGATACTACCCGCCCATGTTGCATCAAAAATTGTATCTATCCCCTGTAGCGATGAATCAACGTAAAACACAAATCCATCTTCCTCAGAGGGAAACACGAAGACAGGTGTCGTAACCAATCTTTGTTTGAGCTCTTGAAAACTTGCCTCGCAAACATCTGTCCAAATATATTTTACTCCTTTCCTGGTTAGTCAAGTCAATGGCAGGGTAATGCTGAAAAAATCCTCTATAAATCTCCGGTAATATCCAGCCAATCCTAGAAAGCTACGAACCTCCTGTACTGTCTTTGGTTGCTCCCAACCGGTATCGATCTCTATCTTCAAGGGATCCACCGATATCTCTCTACTAGAGACAATATGTCCAAGAAATCCCACAGAAGATAGCTAGAATGCATATTTAATAAACTTTGCATAGAGACATTCTCGTCGAAGCGTCTCTAGAACTATGTGAAGATGTTGTTCATGCTCCACCTCTTACCGGGAATGTATCAGAATGTCGTCAATAAAGACAATGAGTCATTCTGTACAAAGTCTTTGATACCAGTGCCATATCCAGAATCGACTCAATCATAAACTCCACTTGCCGTTTTGGGGCAAGACGGGGAGTTCCTCCGGAAGACGTCCGGGCATTCTCGAACTATAGGAACGTCCGAGGGCTGTGAAGCACCATCTTCCTCAGCCTTAATCCATGATTGTAGATATCTCATCATCCTTGATCCCAACGAATACCAAAGAGGGGTGATCCGAAAGTCGGAAAGTGACTACTCTTGCTCAACAATCAACTATAACATAATGGGTAGTCAACCAATCCATGTCTAGAATGATGTCCAATTCTGTCATAACGAGCACCTAAAGATCCACTACTAGTGAATGACTATCGAAGTCCAAGGGGCATCTCCTGACTTCTTGACTAATGATCAGGACCTCTCTAGATGACAGAGATACTGCTAAGTCATGTGATTTGAGTGTAAAATTTTTACCAATTCTTACCCAACAATGATTCATCTAATGCCTCTCAAAGGCATCAAGAAATAAAATTAAAGTAATGGACTGATCATGAAAATCATCCTCTACATCATCCACCAAGTAATGACCTGGTCTCATTGATGGTATGCAGCTAATGCAACCTTCTCTGCATCAGTGTAGGTCATGTACATGTATGTGCCTCCCTGGTTATCTAACCATGTACGAGCGACTCAATGGTCGTAATCTCCATGAAATAGAGTAAGTCGGTCCTTTACTGATCGGCTAACTATGACATACGATCTTTATCCACCACCCAACTAGCTAGTCTAGGTTGGTACAATTGGTGACATTCCCTATCCATTTGGTGAGTATCTACCTTCGAGACTGTAACCCAGACCTCTTATAGGGGTGTGATAATCTTGACGCATGCTATCAGACTCAACCTCAGTCGGAACCCCAGAAAAATTTACCTCTCGGGCATTAGGTCCATATCCCATTGACTCAACAAGTCATCTCCATGGTCAACCCAGACCACGACCATGAACAGTGGCTGACCTACCTTAAGTCATACCTATAACCGACATCTAGGTAAGAATTAACAGAAATATAGATTACCTGTTACACAACTTACCTCCTATAGCTCGGAGATATCCTACCGCTTCCTTGTCCCAAAACTCGAAAAGTCATATCGAGAAAATAAATCATGATATTCAAAACACGAAAATAGGCTATCGCAACCTGTGGCTATGATACCAATAAATTATCACTCCCCGAAAGTACACATACCCGTACATACGGACGATACTCCCTAGTGACAATTGCAGATACAATATGATATGAGTCCACAAAACTCAACCATAACACAACCACGCAGAATAGGTTATACAAACCAAACAGGGTAAGAAAAATATAAGGTCTACTCGACCTTGAAATCCAAAAACATAACTGTGAGTTGCCCCGACTTAAGACACTAAATACATAACAAAGAAAACCCAAAAGTCCAGATATGACTTAATTATTACAATGTCAACACAATAAATAAATGTGGAAGCAAAACAAACCAAGGCGGAAAGGAGAAAATCGTAGCTCGATGTGAATGGGACGGTGCGGGTAGATATCCTCCATGCGAGTGCAAAAGAGATACTCAGCGGGTATAAGAAGATAGTGCATGAACAATAAAGTATATAGAGATTCAAAGGTATACAGTCTCAAATGAGGAATATACTTACCAATGAATGATGAAACCTATATGCCACTACTATACAAGCACCCTACTCAATTGCACATAGTGTCATGAGTAGTGCCAGTAATAAATAACATGGGTACAACCTCTCACATGCATGTACCATCAATAATCAAAATAAGTACAACATCTCATATGCGTATATCGGTACAAGTAACAATATTAGGTCTCATATATGAGGCCAATGTTCCACCACAAAGTATAAAGATGACCAAGTCACCTAGCTCGTCAGCTATGGACTGCATGAACGCTCTACCACGGTAGCCTTGTGGGCAATCCAAAATATCAAGATCAATGTCTGCATGAGAAACACTCTACCACGGTAACCTCGTGGGCAGACAGGAGGTAGCTATCTAGCTACGGGCTACATGAGAAATGTTCTACCACGATAGCCTCGTGGGCAGCCCAGGGTATACAATCCCTATTTGGGAGAGAAAATCTCAACTCATCCACAGACCGGATGCATACAGTCAAGCAATAAGCAAGCAATAGCATGACTACGATGCTCTCACATCCAAAGAGAGAAGTGATCGCTAGTCTGCATGCAATAACATGACAAGGGGGATATAAATAATCTCATCCCCGTATATGCATATCTATGCAATATACAAGATCACATCCAGTCAAGATAGATCATTTATAATACACGTCACACACGTGTTTATATACTACCAATCAGAGATGAGTTATAACCTCTAATATGTCATATCACCTACATTTCACGTCACCCATGTGTTCATATATGCATACAACAATGCTAAACAGGTAAGGTACATGTCACACACGTGTCCACATATACAAAACATAAATGCATGCAATTATACACAGGATAAATATCCTAAACACACGCCACACACGTGCTTACAACTACATGGCAAGATACACAGAGGACTAGTTGTTATGCTTGAGAGGTATCCTAAGACAATCACCTTATGTCTTATTCTATTTATATGATAAATATAGATTCACTATCTGAGTGCATATTCTTTATGTGTTTGAATTGGTTTTAAACTCATTTACTAAATGTCCGCAATACGATTCATAGCATGAGAGAACTTGTGATTAGATCACAACTAGTGAGTGTCTCTACATGTGTAAT
>JBBUKS010000002.1:5862889-5876832 GCA_038050645.1 Hedychium gardnerianum | reverse complement strand
GATTATGATTGGGTCGCTTGGAGGATATCTGCCTGTGCTGTCCCTCTCACATCGAGCTACGGATTTGCTTCCGTATTACTTGGTTTGTTTTTAGCTTCCACGTGTATGTTATTCATTGGTATTGTATTCATGAGTTTGTATCTGGATTTCGATTTCGTTTCTATTTGTGTACTTTGTGTCGTAAGCCGGGCCGGCTCGCAACAGTGTATTTATTTTTGGATTTTCTGGTCGTGTGGACCATTGCTTCTGTTTAATGTCTATAACTTATACTCTGCGTGGTTGTGGAATACCCGAGTAGGGTATTTTTTTTCATATCTATACACTGCGTGGATTGTAAATACCCGTGTGGGGTATTTGCTTTGTGTATGGATACATATACCCGTGTTGGGTATTTGTTTATTAGTTGTATTCTGTATCCAGGATATTGTCCGCCATACAGGGGAGGTGCTATCCGATTTTCGTCGGATAAATACCATCTCGGGGTGTGACACTTCAGGTGTTGGTATTTTATCTATATTCGAATGATTAACTACATTCATCGTGTCATAAATCATTGATTGCATTGCATTATCATTAAATGATTCCTCTTGAGCAATAGGGTCAGATGACGAAGCAACAGAAAGTTCAATTAGCTCAAATAAATAAGGCTCTCCATGACAGTACTAATTTAATAATTTGAAACAAAATTATTTCTACCTAGAGGTACTTTTATGGTATCCTCATCGCAGAAAGTTATATTTTTATATTTGCAATGATTACACGAGCAACGTAATTGGTCACCATTCATATAATTTGGATGACGCTTAACAAAGTTCACAAACTCTTCAACTCCATCAAAATATTCTTCAATGATAAATCCATTTTCCAACACATTGTATATCCAAGCTTTATTTATATACATTATAACTTAGTGAGAATTAAATTTGCAACATTATTAAACATGTAAAACTAAGCATGCATATAGTTTAAACTTAAGCTTAATTAAATCATCAAATAAACTAGATTGTCTCCAAAGAAAACGTCAAAGCCTACATAAACAAAGATAAATAGAGAAAACAACACAAACAATATTATAAAGTCAACAATCAAATAGAAATGTGCACAAACAACAATTATTTCCAGAGTTTCATGCCTTCCTGATAAATATCAGGCTCTTGGTCGGCCAAGCTCACAACCAAGGCTAGCTGAGACCACGGTCAAGCTCGCAACCGACTAAACTCGTGGCCAAGCTCACATCCAGAGGTGATGTCATGAGCTTGGCCGCAACTGGCCAAGCGTGTGGCAAGGGTTGAGGCTGCGAGCTTGCCCTCAGTCGGCAAAGCTCGCGACAAGGGCTAAGGCCACTAGCTTGATTGCGATCGTCCAAGCTCATGGCTAGGCCTGATGCTGCGAGCTTGCTCATAGATCCCTTGATCGAGGCTGTGCCCGACCTCATGACAAGTAGGAAGGGGAGAGGAGAGGGAAGAGCGTTACCTGCGTGCCAGAGAGAAGATCACGTGTCGAAGAGGATGATGTTGGCGATCAGAGAGAGAGGAGAGAGATCGGTGAGATAGGGAAAAAATCAGGTCGGGGAATCCTGAATTTGCTTAAATTTAATTCTATCGCTAATTCAGTAATGAAAATTAATTCTGTTGCTAATTCAGTAACGAAAATTAATTTCGTCGCTAATTCACCGATAGAATAAAAAATTTATTGATAATTTATTAATGAAAATTTATTTTCGTTGTTAATTTAAATAAATTAATTTTTTTTATTAATAATGACTGATATTGCGAAAGAATTATAATTCTGTCATTAAATTGGTCATTAATTACAAGTTTTCTTGTATTGTTACTTCAATCTTTATTTATTTAAAAAATATTTAGAATTTATAAAAAATATAATAATATATTATTTTTAATATAAAAATGTATCTTATTTAATAATTTTAATTAAAACTACTTACACGTGCCATTCACATTAATGATTGAATAATTTGTCTGATTTTATTTGGGCGACTGCGTAAAAGTAAATAATAAATTTGGGAGTAAAACAATCTTAAAATGAGATGGTCTTTAGATTCATTTTTTAAAAAAACTTTTCAATGTTTTGAACCACTAGTACATTTATTTTTGAAAAATAAATTATATATGATATATTTTTTAATTTTTATATATAGTAAATAGATGATTGATTCATCTAACAGAATCTTTTATATATTTTAAAATTCATTATTAATTTAGAATGAATAATTAAATCAATCGTTAAATTATAAAAAATTAAATTTATAATTAATTAATAATAAATAATTTATTGGATCACTAATTTAATGATTAATTTTAAATTTTATTATTAATTTACGATGAATAATTTAATTTATCATTAATTTAATAATTAAAAATAATTTTATCATTAATTTACAATCGAATATTTATTTCAATTTTAAAATTCATCATTAATATACTATGAATAATTTAATTGGTCATTAATTTTATGACTGAAATTATTTTCATTGTTAATTTATCATCAAAAATTTAATCAATTATTAATTTAATTATCAAAATTAATTCCATTAATTTATTTTTATTTTGATGATTAATTCCATCGTTAAGTTAAATGATCATTTTCTTACCGTATTCGAAACATAATTTAGGCTTCAAAAGCGACTTTTAGAATAATAAAATTATCTTTCTGTTCAAAAGCCTGTATATATACATGAAAGGTAAAAATATAGCATAGGGCAGCGTGTCCTAATGGACTCTCATTAATTAAATATATTAAATTCGATATTTAATTATGATACGAGAGATTTTTTTTTAAAATTAATAATAAATTTGAGAACCTTTACTATCGAGATGTTTATTCTGATTAATTATTTTAAAATTAAAAATTAATTAAATGAAAAATATATTAATATTAATTAAAAAATGCATGAATGGCAAAAATATAATAAATTAAACTCTCTCAACCTAATTTTTTATTTTAACGGGACTGGAATATAACGATAAGATATTAAAATTATCATTTAGATATTTATAATTTAATTCTCAATTATAATATATTTATAATTTTTTTTTCAAATAAAATATAAATTAAAAAATATTAAATTTTTAAATCGTTCGTCATAAATATTTTTTAATTTATGAGTCGATAATTTTTTTTTATAAAATCATATTGATTATTTCAAAATTAATTGAATATATTATTTATTTATTTATTTTTATTATCTCATGCACTGCCTTTATCGCTCAGACTTGATGAAGAAGGGGTTTCACCTCTTGCTCTTCAGCCTGCACTTTTGAACGGGACTCGTCGTTTCCGATTGGCTTAAAGCATGCAAGCTCTGCGAGGGTAGCCACCGCCTCGACGACTCCTTCGATCCTCACTGATATCTCGATGAGCAACGATGCCATCGTCACAATTGCCATGGCTTCCGTTAGAGGCATTAATACAACAACCACGTCACGGTCGTCGACGTCGATGCTGTTCTCGTTCCATAATTCACTTGGCTTTGCTGGCCTTGTCTGTGTGAACGCCGACTGCTTGGTCAATGATGACAAAGAAATCCGAAGCTCTTCCACTGAATTTTTCATCTCCGCGACCAATAAATTGAGACTAAGAGACTTCTTCATCGTCTTCACGGAATTCGACAGTTCCTTTAAGACCTTGGACAAGTCTGAGCTCAGTTTCATGCGAGCATCTCTCAGATGTTTCTCCCAGAATTCTGGTCTCTGACATAAAATCAGTATGGTTTAATTTCTTATTTTAAATAATGGAGTCGTCGAAGCTGAATTAACTAATGAGTTTCTTAATTAATCACCTTAATCGTCTCTGAGTTAACGCGCCCATGCAAGGTTTCTACACAGTAGGCGCAATGCCTCACGGCAGCTCCCACCTTGCTATATTGCTGCCATGGGTGCCTAAATTTAAACCATCCGTGTGCCGGTTCCCACCTCGCCAAACTCGCCCATGAATCCTCCGATGATTTCGAGTCCAGCACACACTTGTAGCTATGTGACCTCTTGGAAGCTGATTCTGTGCTGTCCATACTGTCACCGTTCTTGGGAAAGTAATCTTCTACCCCTCCTGTCAATAATTAATGATTCACATCGATTCGAAGACACTTCTCAATTTAAAAAATTTATGAATGAATGAATGAATGAAGGGATGGAAGATGTATGCCTTCTAAGGACTCTGCAAGCTTCGCCAAGTTCTTAGAAATGAGAAAATGGAGCTGTTGGCCTGACCAAAGGGCAAACAAAAATGCCAACAGAAACTGTGATTACAATGCCAATTCCGATGGTCGATATGCGTTCCACTGTTAAATCCGTCAGATCATGGACGCGGTCGCCCGACAAGGCCACCAAGCTAAAGGTGAGAATGAATATGGTGACGCCGTAGTCGAACCGTGCCTTTACAGTCGGCATGAATCGGAAAAATGTCGCAGCTAAAGCTGATGCACACAACAAATTAAAGATCATTATAAATGAGGTCGAATTAGTAAATAGACATCGGTCCACATGAGTCATGTATATATATATTCATTAATCTTTCCTACCTAAAAGGAACACTGAGGCACTGAGAATTACTCGCTCCACCTTTGGCCCTGATTTGGCTGCCATCCAGTGGGCGACCAGTGCGAGACTGCCGCCACCGAGCGTGGCTATTCCTCTGTTAATCACTTTGTACAAGCAACCACCTGCGCCCAAATTAAGCTCTACTAGTGAAAACTAGCTAGGATAACAATTTAAATAGAGATCATTTCTCATAGTCATTGTGCTCACCAACAGTGTACTCGAATACCACAACGACGGTCATCACCGCCCACATGGTGTTGCTGCCGAATTCATCGTAAAAGGAGCGAGTGTAGTAAAAGAACGAAACGAGCAAGAGAGCAATTCCTACTTTAACACCATGAATGACCTTCCTCGGATCGTCTGCACCCATCCTCAAAAACTTCTCCGCAAACGCTAACACTTTTGAACTCACTCCTACTCCAAACTCAACCAGTCGACCCCAAGCCCCAGCCATCCTGCTGGAGTCGGGTAGCACTTGGTTTTGATCAGCTGCTATTAGGTTACGTTGCCGATCGAGTTGCAGTCGTAGCTATGAGAATACTACTGGCATATATGGAGGCTGAAGATACTGTTTGGGGAATGTGAAGTGCAGCTTCGCTTTGAGCTAGTGAATTGTCCGAACGACTGCTGGTCAACCTCACGCGCATTCGTGGCGCAAGGACATGTATGAACATTGTTTTTTCTAGAGCGACAAATTATCAGGTACAATACGAGATATCACGTGGGAAAGCAACGTCCGTTTTCGTGGTGGAAAGATAAAATGTTAATCTATCGTTCTTTTATCAATTCGTCTTAAAATTAATAGAAGAAATTTAATTTAAATAATAATTAATATATATAAAAAAATAAAACTTAAATATTAATGACTCTAAATTTCATCGTGATAATATCTGATATATTAACTTATTAGTTCGTCTTGCGGAGACAACAACGTCAATTTTCGTGGGAATGCAACGGGTCGTCAACGTACAACCACTGTTAGGTTTCAGAAGAGTACTGGCATGTACATTTACGAAGGCTGAAGATTGACGCACATTTGCAACGATACTGAATGAACGCACGTTGTTATTGACGAAGCATCACCCTTCGAGATGGCATGTACGAAAGTTTTATTCATTTTATTTAGTGATTTTTGTGGCAAACATGTGGTCTGTTAGTTGTTTGGTAGGCAACACGTTTTTCATCGGGCTGAACTGCGAAAGTTATTTAGTCATTTTTCTATCTCAGTTATAAGATCTAGGGCCATAGTGAATTTCTACTAAAAGTTATTAATGGTCGTATCATATTTAGAATTAAACTGTTGGGCATGATGAAATTCAACAGACTTTAAAGAATTCTTTGATTGTGTCTTAGAGTGGGTATAATATGCCTAGACCTGTTAGTAAGTTTGTAACATAGATGAGATAGTGATTATAGAAAATAAGATGAGAAATTGATAAATGAAGAAAAACCTTTATTTCTAAGTTTTATCAATTTTTTTTTTATTCAATAACCAAGATCATCCCCCTAACATTAATTAAACAAACGCTTATATAAACTCAAAATCCTAACTTATAAAAGATAAAAATTATCAAAAATATTCTAATTACCAAAAAAAATTCAAAAATTATTAAAAATAATAATAAAAAAAATCTAATGAATAATAGTTTAGAATAATATTACTAGTGTCAAGTACATGTAGTCCAAGAGAGAAAAATTTTGATATCAAATCAAAAAAATCTAGTAGCAACTATGTTATATTTTCAACGACACAAGTAAATTTATCTTTCATTGTTTGCTACAGATTCACGAGGTTGTCAGCTCTCCTATTATTCCTAACATTCTGCCACCTTTCAAGTTGCTTCTCCACGTTTGAATGAAATTGCTCCTCGATCTATTTTTGATAATATGAAAACTCAGCCCTTTTGGAAGTCTTCCATTTAATAAAAGCCTATTCTCTTTGGTATTCAATTCAACTGCTGTAGGATCATCAACCAAAGGTTTGGCTGGCATATAGTATATAGGAGGTTCTGCCTTGGTTCTTAAAAAGTTAAAAAGCTTCTTATGATGTTCAGACCAGGACAGAAACACCAACTCCCACTTCTTTTCTTGTTCCTTAGCAGCAACACTTTCTTATCGAGCCTTTTCTTCTGCTCTTTTCAATAAGTCTGATCTACGCATATATGCTTCTGTTGATGATAATTTCTCATCCTCTTCACGAAATTTCTCCAGCGTCCCGAATAGCTGACCAACATTCTTTTATTCCTCTTTATCAAGCTTACATCCTGAATTAATTTGGGCTCCCTTGGTGTTGGCACTACAAGAAATTATTAAAATAGCGATGAATTAAGAAAGACGAAATAAAAATTCATAGCTAAATAGTATTATTAGCGATGAAATAACAGATTATCACAAATAATATTATTAAAAAAAACTATTAGCGACAAATAAATAAAATATTGTCGCTAATAGTTTTGCATTTTAATTTTATTAAATTGGTAGCGACGAAGGATGTGGTATTTGTCACTAATACTTAAATAAGTATTAGCGATGAATTAGGATAATTCGTTGCTAATACTTATTATTAGTGACAAATTATTCTAATTCGTCGCTAAAATACGTAAAAAACCTTACACCCCTCAACGTTGATTGTTATTTTCAGTGCCGACAATTCTTCTTCTCCTCCAGCGATTCTTCCTCTCCTCCGACGATTCTTTCTCCTGCTTCGGTGATTGCTCTTTCTCAAATTCTTCCTAGTGATTGCTCTTTCTCTTGCTCTGACGACGCTATCTCTTCTTTCTATTTTAACCACTCATCTGAATCTTTTCTCCCCGACTATGGTAGAAGTTCTTCATCTAGTATTTTCAATATTTTTAATCACAATTTTAGAATTATTTTCATACTTAGATGATAATTTCTCAGATATTTTGATACTTAGATGATGGTTTTAGGGTTATTATGATGTTTAGATGATAATTTTCGGATTATTGTGATCTTTAGATATAATTTTAGGGTTATTTTGATGCTTAGATGATAATTTTAGTGATATTTTGATACTTAGTTGATGAATTTAGGGTTATTTTGATGTTTAGATGATAATTTCTTAGTTATTTTGATGTGATTAATTAATTTAAGTTATTTAAATTAAGTTGCTTAATTAATTTCATTGAAAGTTATCATCAAACTTATTTATAAGAGTTATTTATTAAATAATATGTTTAATCAGATTTTATAAATATGAATAAAAGTTGAATAACGATTGAGAATTGGATTAGTCCTGATTATATAAATGAGTTAAATCAGTTTTTAAAGGTGGCCGAACGTTATATGATAAATTTGAATTTATCCAAAATTCGTTGTCCATGTCGAAAGTGTGACAATTTGTTTAAATATGATTTGAATTATGTTCGAGGACATCTTTATAAGTGAGGATTTGACAAATTATACATAGTCTGGAACTTTCATAGAGAAGCTGCTACATCATCTATTAATATAAATATTATCAATGAAGAGGGACAATCAAAAGATCATTTTCAAAACATGTTTACTAATTTAAGAAATACAGAAAATATCAATACCAATAGGCCTCAATTAGATGATATTAATGAAAATATGAATGCAAATGATATTAGAGGAAGTTATACCTCAATGTTTGAAGACACACAAAAAGAGTTATATTACACTTGTACTAATTTTTTTGTATTCAATTTTTTGGTCAAGTTAATGCAGGTGAAGGTGTTAAATGGCTGGAGCAATAAATCTTTTGATATATTACTTCAGTTATTGCAAGAGGTATTTCCCAAACTGAATGCGATTCCAAACTCTCATTATGAAGCAAGAAAATTGTTAAAAGAGTTATGATTGATATATGAGAAGATACATATATGTAAGAATGATTGTATATTATTTTGGGATGAGCACGAGAATAAGGATACATGTCCAGTGTACAAGGAGCCTAGATACAAGTATGATGGGATGAATAAGAAAAAGAATGCTCAGAAAATTCTTCAATATTTTCCTTTGAAGCCCCGACTTAAGCGGTTGTTTATTGCAAAACATACAGCAAAAGATATGAGATGACATAAAGAAAAGCGGGTTGAAACAGATGATGTATTAAAGTGCCCAGCAGATAGTGAATCATGAAAATAATTTGACATGTCACATGAAATATTTGCTAGTGATCCACGAAATATTCGCTTAGGGATGACTACTGACGATTTTAATCCGTTTGAAAATATGTCAAATGCTTATAGTACGTGGCATGTTATACTTGTGAATTATAATTTATCACCATGAAAAATGATGAAGTCATCATACTTGATTATGTCTCTTTTAATTCCTGGACCTAAATCATCTAGAAAGAGGTAGATGTATACTTACGATCTTTGATCAACGAATTGAAAGAGCTATGGGATGATGGGGTGGAAGCATATGATGTATCGACTGAACAAGTATTTCAATTACATGCTGCTGTGATGTGGACCATTCATGACTTTCCAGCATATGGAACAATATCTGGATGGAGCATAAAGGGTTATAAAGCATGTTTAGTATGTCTTGATGAAACTAAATCTCAAAGATTACGAAGTAAAATATGTTACACATGTCATCGTCGATTCTTGAATGTGCAACACCCATGGCGTAGAAATAAGAATTTCAATGGAAAGATTGAACAAGGACCACCACGAAGATTTAGTGGTTATGACACAAGAAAATTCAGGAAATGACATCGATGTAGTCCAAATTACAGATACAGTTTGTGATCAGATCCTTGGTACTCGTTCTGGATACATTAGAGGACTTGGAAGTGGGTCAAAGCCAATTAAGTCCACTTCTTCATATGCCACCTCCTCATCCAAATTAACTAACGCAGCATTGCGTGAAAAACTTGAATCCATCGAGCAATGACTAGAAGGCACAGAAGAAGAGTTAGCAACCACCCGAGTTCAGTTAGCAAGCACCCAAGTTCAGTTGGAATTCATGAGATCAAGAATAAGATATGTTTGAACAAATTCTTAACTAGTTGGCACTTGGAGCATTAAAATCCTTGATCCATGATTCCTCTTTAGCTTCATCTCCTCCTCGACCTTAGAATTTGATGTTGTGAACTTGTTGTTAAAGTTGTGAATTTGATGTTGTGAACTTTGTTGTGTTACTTGATGTTGTGAATTTGATGTGAACTCGATGTTGTGAATTTTGTTTTGTTACTTGAGTTGTAATGTTGTAACTTGATGTGTTAGAATTGATGATGTTGTGAACTCAATGTGTTACTTGAGTACGCAACATTGTGAATTTGATGATGTTAACTTTGAGTTGTGAATGTTGTGATATTTGTAATAGGATATGAATATAAATTAATAAAATTACTTAAATATATATATATGGTTAGTGACGAAATACGATGATTTCATCGCTAACCTTCAATTGTGATTAACAGAGAGGATCCTAATCAATTGATCCAATCGATTGATGGTTCTGCCTTTAGGGACGAAATCCTCATATTGCATCGCTAACCTTCATGTTTTAGCTGCCGAAAGGACCTTAATCGATTGATACAATCGATTGATGGTTATGCCTTTAGCAACGAAATCCTCGTCTTCGTCGCTAACCTTCGATTGGATCAATCGATTGATGGTTCTGTGGTTTACCACGGAATGGTTCATAATCGATTGAGTCAATTGATTGGTCAAAAATTTTTGAGCACAGAACCTCGCTAAATCATCAGGGTGATCGATTCGGCTAGACCAATCGATTGGTGATGAATTTCTCGAGCTGAATCAATACATTAGCGACGAATTTTTCGATAATCGTCCCAAAAAATAATCCAGTTTAACGACGATTATGACTATCTTAGCGACGCTTTATGTTATGTCATTAATCTTAGCGACGAAATACTTACTTTAGTCGCTAACTATAGTTTACGGCAAGCTTATAGCGACGAGGTTAGCGACAATAAGTATTCGTCATTAAATGTTATTAGCGACAAATACAAATGTGTTAGCGACAAAATCAGTCATCGCTAAATGATATTTTTCCTGTAGTGGCACCTACAATTATTGAACTACTGGTGTAGTTGAGGTGCCACATTAGGAATCATCGGGCTTCCTGAATTTACTTGGTGAACGAAATATAAAATCGGACCGTCTACCTTAGGATTAGTCGGATTATAATATCTGGATACCTAATATAAAAAAAAATGTAACACTGGTTGCACATAAACTTTGGATGATCTTCGAACATATTTTTGATGATGGTATGAGACTCTAAATTGCTTCCTCCTCCTAGAATGGTTTGATCATCTGAACCCACCCTAATACCATTACATTATTGGGATCATCATAGCAGAAGACAACACACTAAATGATGAAAGTGACTTATTATTATTTATGCAAGTGAGAGATGAGAGAGACGGTAATGACTACGTTTTTAATCTAATTATAATTATATCATCTCTTTTTATTGAACATATATCATTTATTTTAGTCGAGATCAATTAAAATCTAATCCTATTTGCTTTCAATTAATTAGCTAATTTTAGAGATTCAAAATGTTCTAAACTTTTAGAAAGTTTACTCATAAAAATAGTTCTAGAATTTTACAACTTATAAAATTAATTAGAGCTTAATTCAAATTAAAATTTAATTAACTCTTAATTTGATCTCAAAAATTATAATTATGACAAATTAACCCTCAATTACTCTTTAATTTAATTGAAAAAATAACCTTTAACTTATTTGGATTAACTTTTCTATTAGTCAACATAGTTAACTCTTAATTATATGATTAATTAATTAAGATGATTAACCATCATCCTTCCTTAGGCTATATATATATATATATATATATATCACATGACAAGAGTTTAAATCTTACGTGTAATTATAGATATCTAAGTGATCAAATTCTTTGATCCCAACTAAGACTCTCTTTATTAATTTAAATATATAAATCACCTTTAGCAAGGAATCAAGATCTCGCTACTCGAAAGTAGTGATTTATACTAAAATCATTCTATAGTAAATTTTTCGTGCAATATAATTCCCTTTATCATCTTATATGACAATATGGCCCCAATACTTGAATTAATATTTATCCTATTAGGACACATCAAAAAGTTTATTTGATACAACACGAGCCACTAAAAGGAATACCAACTTATATGCTTAAATTTAATCCAAGTGATAACTGATCAATTCTGTCGTATGATATATTCTCGTCTTCACCATGAGGAATAAATCCTTTATTTATTACTCTTTCGCTCCTCGAACGTGACCAAATTAGTCATCGTATAAAAGACTTATCGAATTCAAGCAAGAGTCAAATCCCGACAAAAATCGTGAATATACCCTCCCACATAGAGGTCCACTTCAATTTCTTAATTTACTCTTTCCTAATGATGTGGAACAATACGAATTTCATCTTTTGTCGAATTTATTTATTACTCTCTCATATCCATTAAATTATCATATCAATAGTAAGTGTATATGCAACTCTTTTAAGGATTGAATCCATAAATGTTAAAGTATATTGATCATTAATGAGATGATTAACAACCTCAAATCTTAGGATAGGCTATTCTCTCTGACAATTTCACCTATGAGAGTATCTAGACATCTACATGTTTACAAAGTATAAGATTGTTGGATACTATCATATAATTGACTATATTGTGAAGTCAGTATCTTATCTCAAAATCATTATAACAAAAAAATCTTTAAATAACATATTTTAGCATTATTTCACATCTATCTCAATCTATGACAAAACAATGATATTATTAGGACCTTTTATTATAGTTTATTAGTTATACAATGAAATTGTAAATAAAAGAATAATTTTGTTCATAAAATATGAAATTATATTTTACGATAATTTTCATTCTCAGTGAAAGTTTTTTCCCCCATGGTATTTTATATGAAATTACAACTATTATGACCTTTCTGGTTTCTCCCAAGTTATTTTTGAACTTTAATTTTACTTTGTAAACTTCATTAATTGTAATTGAAAGTTGTCTTAGAGCTTTCAATTTTAACCCTAAAATTTTGTTTTAACCCATGTTATTATTATTATTGTTGTTCATTTTTCACCTTTAAAGTTTCTAACTTTTTATTTTTAGTTATAAGTGTTTCACCAACCTTTCTTGCGGTTTCAATGGCCAAGTGCTTTATCATGGCATCTTGTTCTTCCTCTTTGTTGGCAAGTGCATGCTCCCCCTCGCATAAGCTGTGATCACATCAAATCTAAGATGAAGAAGTTGTGCATTTGGGGATTGGATTTTAGTTGAAGATGATGACCCAATTAGACCTTTTAACAATCCAAATAGACAGCCATGATCACTCGAATTCCATGGCAATCGAAAATTAGTATTACATATAATTGACTAGAAGATAACAGTCAATGCCGAAAAAAACTTATGGACATTACTCCTCCCTGCACTTACAACGATATTAACACGTTGACAGGAGTTAACAAATCAAATCAACATCAACTGTGTCTCTTACCTGATAGACTCTGATTGAGAATTCGAAATAGTGCTACTCGACTCTCGTCCAGGAGGAACCAGAAGTTGCAATCTGCCAGCGACTCGTACGACTTGATTGCTTTTGTAGTCTGGGGGAGTTCGTGTATACATCATGGTAGTAGAACCAAGACGATCCTCTCCGAAACCACAGGCCTCAAAAAATAACCTGAAAAAAAATTGTCCAAAAAGAAGATGACTGCTGCATCCAACATTATATTCATCATAATGGAATCCTATTATTTTCCGACATTAAATGGTGTTGCATATGAAGTCAGGACATAAGCATGTATGCGGACAAATAACTGTAAGGATAGTTCATCGATCTACAAGACTAAGCAGTTGCTCATGACATATATCATAGCTCATGAGACTTGCTAAGATAACAGAAATGTAAAATTTCAGCCTAAGAAGCACTGAGAACAAGGACCCGATGAAGTTTCAAGGAAATGAGATATCATGGAACTTCCACGGCTTCAAAGATCAAGTTTCACAATGTATTTAAAAGAGAAAATTTACTTGAAATATGAAAAACACTTAAAATGTATGCTGCTTATATCAGGACATGACAAATAATACCCATGAGCATTTTAGTTGCATAGATACCAAATAGCAATAATGTGCATGAAGTGCAACTGAACGTCGTAGGGGGGAAACCACTAATGTGAACTTATACTTTGCATGACAGTAAAAAGAGCTTTAAAATCACAATCAATGTGTCTAATTCTATCTCCTATGAATTCTGGAATAAGTTGTCCCACGGGATGAGCTGTTGGTTAGTGCATGAGGTGTTGCCACAATGAGGTCTAGGGATCAAATCCTAGCTAGTAGCCAGGTTCCTGCCCCCCTTATGCACTAGTCACTGTTCGGGCTGGCTAGACTAGCCCCCG
>JBBUKS010000002.1:5800310-5823085 GCA_038050645.1 Hedychium gardnerianum | reverse complement strand
AGGGAACGACGGTACTTCCAGGTCAGAACATGCGCGACCATGCTTCCGAAGCATGCGCCATTAAATGATAGTCGTACGCACCCGAAGGATATATAAAGGATTCAATGCCGCAGCAGGAAGGGAGTTTTTTCTGAAACCTTGTTCTCGTGCATTCATTTCTTTCACGTCCGGGCTATCTGATCTGACTTGAGCGTCAGAGCGGGATCCCCAGGCTCTATGCCTGGAGCTCTCAGCTAACTCTCCGTCCCTCTCTTTGATCCGTGCAGATACCCGACCGGACAGCTGGAGCGATAGACCGGCGGTGCCACCCCGATCGGAGTCAAGTTCTATAGATCGGCCAGATCTCTCCGCTCGGCGGTCATCCAGTCAGCAGTTCGGCTTTCCCGTGGATCATCCTCCAGTCTCCGCGCAGGAACAACGACAAAACAAAGATTTTCTATGTTGAATAGTATCTTTCTGAATTTATTAATAATATATTTCAACTATGTTGTCTAACATGGTTCAAGATTCCAACCAAGACTTTAACACTCAATAGTTAACTAAAACATATTTATCGACATGGGTAGTAGTCAATTTGATAACAAATGTCTTGGAAGAATTATCTAATTTGGGTCTTGAAAAATTATAGTGTTAAATCCCAGATCAAAATGCTACAAGATCAATACTCTAATTTGATGCATGATACCTAATTTCATTTTGGCAGGAAGGTATAATCATAGTGAAGATGCTTGTTATATGTTTTGTATTTTTTTGTTCTAATTTTTTAATTTAACTAAATTTCTAATTGCTAAAGGCTTATATTTTGTAGACAAGCTATGTGAAAAAAGATTATAACGTAAAAAGTTGTTCTTCATATGCTTTAATGTGTCAACTATCATGATAACATGGTATTAGAATGATATGACATACAATAATATTTTAAACCTTAGTTACTAGACATGAAAGGAGGTCCTTGAATTAGAATCTAACCGTAACTATCTAGAATATACGTTAGGGAAGCAATAGATGTTCTTTATGGACTGAGGTGGGTGGAGGTTGAAATGATGCAATTTAAATTTTACATGAACACTTACATGAAACTAACACTTTCATTCACATTCAATCACTTGTAAATGCTACCAAATTCTCCATTGTATAAGTTGAGTAGATTGCACCTGTATCTGGTTGATTGTCTAGCTCCCAATGACTACTTGAGTCAATTGATCATTTAGCTAGTCGGCTGACCTACCGTAGCATCTGAATCATTGACAATCGCAGCCAATCTTGTTAGATCAATGACTTTTTCTGGATTCTTGCTCTTTCATTAGTTGATTATTCCCACTGGATTCTTGCTCTTTCATTAGTTGATTATTCCCACTCAACTCATCATTTGACCAAGATCTTGCCATAATCAAATGGCCCACAAACAAAAATATTTTGTTTGTTGGCAATCCAACCTGAGTCAGTAGTTGCTTAGTCGACTCAATCATTAATCGACTAAGACCAACTTTTAGTCCATTGAAACATAGACTTCGACCTACTCTAATGCTCAGTTTACTTGGGAGGACGGATTCAAAAACTGGGTAAAGTTTTCCATGCGGAAAACTTTCTGCCATTTATTTCATAAGGAAGACAGGATTATTTATCCTTTCCCTCGTTTACTTGTTACGAAAGAATAGATGGATGGATTTACGAATCGATCCGCCAATTGATTTGTTAACAAATTTTTATCCACCCAAAATCCGGCGGAACGCGTTTCTTTCCTTCCCGTTGCATCCCTTCTAGTCCTCAACCTCTTGTCAACCTCGTGATCCACCGACGACCCTCTTCCTGCGACAAGAATAACTCATGTCCTCGTCCTCGCTCAATTCAGTAGCGTGGGGGTCATCAAAGATGACACGGATTCTTCTCGCTAAGCGTTTGAATTTGAACAGGGAACTGGAATTGGATCTGAGAAGTTGCTGTTGTCTCTTCGTCCACCTTTTACTCATCTTATCGTGTTGCTTCCCGAGCAGGTGCTCAAGTGCACTCATTCTCCTTTTTCGCTCATCCTCAAAATCGAATCAAGAACAAAAAAGAAGAACAAAGGAAAATACAAGCAAAAAGGTGAGAGTTCTTTGAATCACTGTGTCAAGTAAGGGCTCCTCTTAAGAAGATGAATGAACAAAGGAAAATACAAGCAAAAAGGTGAGAGTTTTTCGAATCACTGTGTCAAGTGAGGGCTCCTCTTAAGAAGATGAACAAGACAAAACACAGATTTATAATCTGAAATCCGAAGTGCTTCCCATCAAAACCAAGCCTGCAACCATGGAAACCAAAAAAAGTGAAGATCTTAAGCTTTCCCGATCAAGTTATTTATAAAAATCAGATTTATATTCTGAAATCCGAAGTGCACACGGCAGCTCGCGAGCACAGCCGTCGCGAGCACTGACGCTCGCGAGCGAGAGCGGAGGGCGTCCCCGCACGACCTTCTCTTCTATTTCACCTTCTCTTCTTCTTCTTCCTCTTCCTGACGGATTCTTTTCTCTTCTCGAGGGATTATTTTCTTTTCCCTTATCTCCCCGCAAGGATATTTTTTCACAGTTGATTCCTTTCCTTTACTCGTTCGTCCGTTTGAGTAAACTGAGCATAAGGCTGAGTCCTCCTAAGTCAAATCTACCCAAAACCTAGTGTACATGTCACTTGTAAACTCTTGTCTCCCTTAGACTTCCCCACCAAGAGATCCCAACTTTGTTACTTCATTGCCTTGCTTCTATGACTTCTTATGCCAAAAGATCGTGTTTCGGGGATTAGTCGACCTTGACCTATTAAAACTTTCATTTCCAAGAGAACTAGCTTTGGGACTTCACCATCTGGCCATTGTGATTTACCTTTGACCTTCCACTTGCTCAACTTAGGGTCACCTTAACTCGCCAAGACTTCTACTTCTATAGCCTTAGGTCTACCTTGACCCACTAGGACTTCCACTCGCTTAAATGTCTAGCGGACTTCCACTTGTCTAGCATCTAGTCAATCCTAATTTGTCAAGACTTTCTTCACTTGTCATACCTCCACTTGCTAACACCAGACTTTCCACTTATTTTTCCCATTGCCAACACGTGTTGAACTTTCACTATTGCTAAGTGTCCAATCAACCTTAACCCACTTAGACTTCATCTATGGTAAAATATCTAGCCACCGTTGACCTACTTTATGTATCAACTTAATTCAAACTCAATATTTCCCGAACATGATAGCTCCAACATCAAAATATATTGCCCAAGTATTAAGGCACAACATATTGCGCAAACTTCAAAACACAAACTCGTAACACTTGGTCTAATAGGACCAAGGTAGAGAATGATTGTACCAACACATATGTCAGCCTTTCCTTCCATGAGCAACAAATCACTGTGTAGAAACCTTCTCTCACTAAGATTGTAATAAAAGAAAGTATTCTTAATGTTGAGTGGATGAAGGGCTATTAAAGGATCACTATCAAGGTGAGGAGGGAAAATGAAATAATTTTGGTCAGAAGAGAAAAGTGTTAAGATAGTTCACACTATAGATTTGGGTGAATCCCTTAGCCTTAGTCTACGTATCACCACTCATATTCCATATGAGAGTAATTGGGGGGAAAAAATGAGGCTTCGATGCCTGGCTGCTTTTGCTATCCATCAATATAAAGTTACACGTAGATCCTTGTTATATAGTATTTACATTTAGGTGTTGATCCATTGCACTGTAACACCCAAAGAAGGTAGTTTAGGTGTGAGCTGGACTTTCTGGTCCCTTATGGTGCCTCGAAAGAGTCTAAGGATCTCAAAGCCCAAGAGAAGACAAGGAAGAATACGTTGCTCTTCAGAAATCTATGAGAAGACATCGAGAAGCAGAATGTGCTCAAAAGCATTGGATTGTTTTGTCTATCAGGAAGACGAGGAGCAGATGATGTCTTTACAAAGGCTGATGTGTAGGAGGAAAGAACTAATGAACACATTCAAGAGTTGGTTTTGTAGCTCTGATATCGAGTGATGCAGAAATTTCAGGTTAATTGACCATAATTAGCCTTCTCTACCCTTATTTCAATTGTATTATGGAGATTTACATTTAGGTCCTTGTATATGTCTTGCATTATGCTTTAAGAGAATTTAATGCTTGCATCAACTAGTGCAATATTATTAAAAAAAAAGTATATACTTAGAAGATTTATTATTAATATGGTTAGTGAGTTTATCAAGTACCAACGTAAAACATGAAAACTTAAGCTAACCTTTTGGGTAAATATATATGAAGGGGAGCCTTGCGCAACAGTAAATTATTGTCGTGCGACCTTGTGGTGATAGGTTCGAGTCGCGGAAACAGCCATTGCAATGTAGGGTAAGGCTGCGTATAATAAACCTAACATGTTGTGACCCTCATTGGGGGAGCTTCATGCACCGAGCTGCCCTTTATTCTAATAGCTTTAACGTTATACACATCCTCACATTGATTTCATAATTGGATATTATTTTTCTAAAGCTCCCCAAAATAACTGTTTAGTGACTGTTGCGGTTCGCCCCCCAATCCCCCAACCCACCCACCCACACACTCAAACAAAATAATATGGATCCTTATTTGGTTCACCTCTATATTGCCAAATGACCTTGCAATTCGTGTGTAATAAGTTCATATTTGTAAAACAAAAAAGTCAATTTGTATCATTGTATTCTGGGTTGATGATTATACTCGACTTATAGTGATCAACCCAAACAATACTGTCAGTTATAGCAGTCACTGTGTTCGGTTTGAATGAGAAATAGAATTCACTTGGATAGTTAGGTCATTTATGTGCAGGTTTTATGGACTTAGATTTGATGCATCATCCTGGAAACAACCTCTTCCAAAGGATGAAAGCATTTATCTACTATCCTGTATCAGGAGGAGTCTACAGTATCGCTGCTCTTCCCTATTTAATCTTCCTCTCTTTCCAAAAACAAATCCCACTTCCATGCTGTTACCATTAATTTACAGTAGCATCATTGCCGAATGATGCCTATGGTCTGTCCCACTTTTGAAATGCTACCTTCTGTTAAGGCTCTGCAACTGATGAATGTATCTGATCAGGAAAAGCATGTTTGAAATGAGCATTTTTTTCACTTGCTGAAGTTTGGCTTTTAGGCTGGATTTACTTGGATGGGCAGATAGGAAGAGGATGGGGGAGGGAGAAGGAAAGTAACACAAACTACTGATGCTCCATATATATATGCTCCATGCTACAGATACATTTGTGAATGAAACCAATTGACTAGCAACAACTCATAGGATAGCATTCTTCCCACACTTTACCCAAGACGTTTTAAAATTAGATGACATGCTGAAACAGGGTGAAAGGAAGCCATATTATGATGGTTTATTAAACATGAAAATATTTCTTTTACCCTTGAACAAGATTTATTATCCATGTACTGGTTTCTCAGAAGCTAATTTTGGGTATTTTTCAATCTGCAATTGTTAAATATGGTAATCATGAAAATTATCCTTGAACAGGCAAAGAGAATGGATGTTGTGTGGGGAGAAACAGCTGGAGTACGAGGGCAACTGTTGTTGTTATGTCCAATCCTTTTCACTTTGCAGGTATTGGTCTTCTGGTGGTGCTACTCGTTGATATTATGTAATTCTAAATTGAAAGATGGCTATATTGTTTCTATTCTTTGTGAGAATCAAACTGAACATTCATGGGATGGCAGAGACTTAAGTTGAGAAGCAAGGCATACTAGTCCACTGATGAAGTTTTACGTTACCAAATTCCTTATTTCAGGGGTTCGAAGCATATGTTGGGGTGCTATTACTACGCACTGCTTTGGTTGGAGCTGTATCTGAGTGGCAGGCAATCTCATATTTCTCTTCCTTCAGTGTTTTTCCTTAATAAATCAGTTTGTGTTTTTCATTCTTGTGTTCCTAGCAATGATCTGTTATCTAAAACTCAACTTCAGGTAATAGTTTGTGGAATCTTGCTTATTGTGATGGCCGTGGGCAATTTTGTTAACACAGTCCAGACCCTGATGGAAAAATCAAAGGTAAAAGCCAGAGTCAAGAAAAATAAAAGCAAATAGGACAGATGAATCATGAAGTTTGCTTTATCCCAACTGACTCGAGATTGGGTAGTAGTAGTCTAATGACCTATCATCTACTGCTTTTTTTTTTATTTTGTATTTATCTCCTTGTATAGATAGTCTTCTTCGACATAATTTTTAAAGATAAATTTGTAATAAGTTTACAGAATAACAGGATCGTCTTTGGAAGGTTTTTTGCTTGATGCAACTAGGATTTTCACTCATTTCGTACAACTTTTGTTGAAGGAAGAAAATTGTGGAGTTGGTTGAGCTTGTTCAGATTTTTACGCCTTCAATTGTGTTTGTTTTGTAATCTTATAGGAAAAGATACTAGAGTTACAGCAGAATTCTGATATATGTGAATATAGACACATTGTGCACAGTGTATATGCTTTGGAAAGAAAGATCCCAAGACGTGGAAAACATTGTTCCACGTTCATTGTGATGTGCCATAATAAGGGATATGAAGAGTATTAGTTTTATATTTTTGAATCATTTTAGAGGATTTTAGAGGATTCTTTTTTCTTGAGAGAGCCATTGGCAACGTTTATTTTATTTTATTTTTTAAAATATAAAATTATTATTAATTTTTTGAAAAATAACAAGGAAGTATGGGAGGGAAGTTCTTTTATGTGTCACATCTTCCCATTGTGGATGTTCTTAACTTATTGCATCATTGAAGACCTTGTATCATTCTACGATCATAGAGATTAAAGTGCAATCAGTAACGGCAGATTGTGCTCGTCGATGATTTTTTGTCATAATGGTAATCTGAACTGGACTAGAGATAAACATGAAGTTTAAGTAAAATAACATTTTCGGTTGAGGCATTATGAGGCCGGAAAGTAGAGAACCACGAGACACTCCAAATTCTCATAGCAACTCTGAAACAATCCCAATGCTCCCATCTTCTTAATCTGACCTTGTCTCAATCAGCATCACAAGTCAACACTTTAAACCTAATTGAGATTACCAAATGTGCAATTTCAAATATTACATTAGCCACGAGTGTTCTTCATGTGCTCTAGCTGTAAAATATAGCCACTAAACCGATTCCTTGTCCTCTCATCCTCGGACATTATTGCTTTGCTTCAGTCTTCATGATCGCGAAATTGTCCTCCACTTTTTTGTCACAATAAGCAGCACTTCATTAAACTACTACCTAGAGCAGGTAACGCCATAGTAAGGGGCTGCATTTAAGTTCTCGTTCAAGCAAATTGAGCCAAAGAGTTGGTCTTGCATACAGGTGCAAACGAATCAAGCTTGTTTGTGAGTTTTTCGAGTCGAATCGAAAAATATTTAATTCGTATTTAAAATTATCAAATTCGAGTCGAACTCGAACATGTTTGATATTTTTTCGAGTCCATAATATTTTGTTTAATTATTCACGAGTCACTCATGAGTCAAACTTGAATGGAATTCGAATTGAATTTTAATTTTTTTTACATAATTTTAATTTAAATATGTTCAAGTCTGAATAACTCGTTTATACAATTTTAATTTAAATACATTCAAATTAAGATATGAATAATTGAAACCGAACTCAAATTTAAATTATTTTGAATTATAATTTGATTATGTCTTAATAAAGGGTCAAATAATTTGAATCGAGCTCGAGTCAAAATTATTTATATTTTTAAATTTCAAATTGAATTTGAATATTATATATATTTTTTAATTTTTAATTTAAATATCAATATTTTTATATTATTTAATTTAAATTAATTCAATTGATTTGTACCCCTAGTCTTGCATTACAAGGCAAGCATCATTTCAACACAGCCAAAGGTTGTAATAAATTGAACCGGTAGTTTCTGGTGAGGGTGGTTCAACGTCACAAAGACGTGGTCCTAACGTAGTGGTGGGGGAGTAGTAAAATTGAGGGCCGAGCAGTTGCTTTTCTTCCTTCAGGCATCCTCACAAGCTTCCCTACAATATCTAACCTTTAGCTCCGTCGGAAAGACTTAAAAATAAAAGACAAAGGCATTAGGCGATCAGTCCTTTTTGGATTCTTGCACAGTGATTCCTTCCTTGTATCGTTGTGGTTGCTTTTGCTAGGAGAGCTGTTCCTTTTGTTCCCCCACTCCACCGAACAGACGGCCAGGGATCGACGATGTGACAAAACATGCTTGCACAAGAACATACCGAGTTGGAGTACTACAATGGATGAAAGATCGGATTGTTTTTTTTTTTTGAATATCAGTCGGAGTGACAGGTTCCCTATCCGTTGTCAGAAAGAACAAGATGCATGGATTGATTGATTGTCAACTCATCTAGGGATTTGGCACCTAGAGGCATTGTCATGTGCAGGATCAATGACGATTTCAGACTGATATCTAACTCTTACGTGTCGCAGGCTTATTAGTAACGAGTCTAAGTCAAGAGAAATAAAACAAATCACAAGTTTACTTTGCGTTTATGTTACTGTCGAATGACTCCGAGGATGATGCGTTCGGACAAAGATAATCTACTCTGGAGAATCACTGATTCATTCTATAATAATTCGGCAACTGACTAAAGATCAAGACTAAAGACGCATTTAAATTTATAAAAATCTTGAAAGGCATATTTAATTTTTAAATTTCTCCAAAAATATTTTTATTTTTTATTTTTTATTTCTCTCACCAATAGTTAATCAAATTCCATTTTTTCTAAAACATCTAAGGAATCATTATGATGTTAATTTTTCAAAAAATAAATCAAACTTGTCTACTCCTTTGTCTTTAAAAATAGAATAATATTGATTTTTAAAATACAATACCATAATATTAATGATGATTTTAAAATTTATATAATAATAAAATAATATTGATTTTTGAAATATAATATCAAAATGATATTATTATTTGAAATGCAACATTACAATAGTGATGATTTTTGTAATGTAGCATCAGACTGTGTAAAATGAAAAAAAAATATATGCTTTTTGAAAAAAAAAAATCTAAAAGTTAATGTGTGAATTCTGTAATTTTAATTATGCCCTTCAATCAATTCAAGACAGAAGCAAATATGATGGTAAAAAGTAAAACATTTATTCTCAGCACTCTCGTTAGCTCGTGATCAATACGGAGGAAATAAATCATGAGGACTAATTTATTAATCCGGACAGTAATTAATATACGAGGGAGAACAGAAATTTAACTATTAATCAGGATTTGATTCTAAACTTCACGATGACAACATTTTATATATTAACATCAGCTTATCTCATGGGACAAACATGAACCATAGAAGTATATATCAGTTGGGGGTATCATTATATTATTTAGTAATTGTAAACCAGCTTGGTTTTGTAAAATGTGATAAAAAAATTATTAAATAAGCTTATTAATAATTTAATACGAGATTCAACTTTTAAGAGTGGTGAAATTTTTCTTAGACTTTGTTTAAAGTTGGGCAGGCAAGGAATCCTTTCTGCATGCCCTTCCTTTTAAATGAGCCAAGTAAAGAACCAAAACTCTGATTTAAGTCTTAAGTCATCATCATTTTGTTAATAAGAATGAGTTTAAGGTACACATGCAAGTGACGTGATTAGCATTATTTATGGCAATGATTGCCTGCCAGCAACTTAATGAATTGCCTTTCGCAGATAAAATAAGTTGAATTAGTGGCCCCTTTAGCATAATACAGAAGGAATCAAGTAAACAGTGATGTAGATGGCTGTCATAGACTGGATGGTAATCAGATAGGAAAGTCATGGTTAACAATTAAAGGGCAAGTGAATGTGTTCCGTGCTAATCACATTGTGGTTACAGGAAGATGATAGAGCAATTATGGGTCCAAAGAGAATAAATGCACACAAATGGCTTTTATGAATACACACATACATTCTTTGGAAATCTTTAGGAGAGAATAACATTGAGATATGATTCAACATAGCCAAGTGTCGCCCCCGGGACTACGGTACAACGGCAACAATGCTCCGACGATTTTTAAGTATTTATGATTCGAGTTTCAATTATAACGCATTACAAGATGATTTCCTCTAGTGAGATGAAAATTTTGAAATCTTGGCGGTTGGCCGACGATATGCTTGTGCTTCCAGATTTATTTTAATAGCCAATAAAAAAATTTCATGAGACCGAATCGATCACTAGATTAGTCAGTTTTTAAAAATGAAATACCTAGATGTAAATAAAAAAAAACAAAAAAAAACATAGCTTAGTGTCGTGGGTTTGATTTTGGTACCATTTACTTGTATAGTATTTACACAATTTATTGCCATAAAATTTCTAAGCAAGCTTAGCTTGCTGAAGATTGACAAAAAATTAAAAGAAATCGAGAGTACTCAAGGGATCCCTTAATAACCAAAGAGGGTTCACTATTAAACCGTCTATATTATGTATCTAGAAAGCCCTAAAAATATCTATTTTTTATCATGATTTTTTTTTTAGATAAATATCTAAAATGATTTTAAGGAAGAGACTAGAAGATAATATGAGCAAAATGTTGGTGCAAGCAGGCATCTAGTAATTCAGTTAGTGTTTTAATGTATGACAAATGTTTAAAGCTAATTATCTTATTAGTGTGTAAGTTGAATGAACTGTGTAATCATAGGAAACTTGACAGGTGCAATATGGAGGTCCAACACGTGTTAGTAAAGGTAAGTGGATCAATGTCAACTAAGTGAAATCACAATAAGTCACGTGGATCTAATACGAAATAGGTAAAAAGTCAAATAAATACCAGACAAGTAGTAAGAAGTGTTGATATAATATCATGAATAGGTAAAAAAAAAAAGAAAAGAGTCTAATAGAGGAGGACTTTTAAGTAAGAGAGTTGTATCTATAAAAGTTGATCAATAGATTTATCTTTACACAAAATCTAGTCAATTGATATTACCTTTCCAATTAACTACATCTTAAATTTTGGATTTTTATAAATCATATTGGATAAACCAACAACAATCCAGTCGACTAAGGATTAAGTCAATAGAAAAATCAGTCGAAGGATAACTCGATCGATGATAAAATTAATAGCAATCATAAGATGAATAAGATTTAGTCGTCTATAAAATAAGTTAGCAAATTATTTAGGAGCAGTCGACTGATGAAGGTATTCTAGTTGATTGGTGACTTAGTCATCGGATGACGATGTTAAAATTTTTAGAAAACTTAAGTCGTATGAATTTTAAAATACAAAAAACTCATATATAAGAAATACAAGAACAAGAAAATCTAGTTTCATTGATTAAACATGACGTAACATATAAGCATAAACAAAATGATAAGGAACATGATTGAAAAGTCATGTCCTTATCCTGAAACGTTGTGAGTATCCCTAAGGAAGAAAAAGAAACAAAAACAAAGAGAAAGATCTTTCAAGAGAATTAGGGGTGACGGCGTCGTAAAACTTTTTGTCAATGGGGAATGAGAAGTTAGGTTAAGATCCCTAAATCCTTGGGGATCAATCCTATATGTAGTGGACATTCATTATTAACCCATAGATGAAAATGAATGTGCATAATGAGTTTTACACATACGAGGTTCATATCCAATAACCTGAAACTCAATAACTTAAATTAAATCATTTAACGGGTTTCGATATCGCAAGTCTTAAATCGCATGTGAGTCCATCTTAAGAAGATTAAATCCAACAATCTTCCACTTGGGCTATATATGATTTGTAGACAACATACGAATATAATTTTAGTTGATATCAAACTCTATGGGTACAGAATACCCTTGTAAATAATCTGATCCATTAATTTTATTGGTATATGATTAAAGAGGTCATAGCTACTGTATATGATCATAACAAGCCCCAATAATAATCATAATATCAATGTCATTAATGACATAGATCAAGATGTGAATGTATAGTATGAAAATTACATGAAATATGATCTGTACATGTCAATTTTCAACTAATCCTAAGGTAACCCTAAAAGAGATTTGATCATATTTGCTAACTTTATGCTAAACTGCAACAACAAATCATGATCAATTTGATGATTCCAAAAGGAATATATATATATATCATATTTACAAATACCAAAACTAAACAACAATAGTAAATCATAATATTTTATTTCAGAGTGTCCAATAAACAAATAAAATCTCATGAATATTTTGAACTTTAAGTACGTATAATAATCAAAATAAATGTTTATCTTTATTATCAAATATAAAGTAATAAAATAAATATAGATTTCCATTAAATGAGTTCTTCTTCCATAAAAAGGACTCTCATATCCACAACATACGTATGAAATACCTTATGCACTAAGCCTTTGGTGAGTGGATCGACCAACATGAAATCTGTGCTGATGTATTCTATCATGACTTGATGACTCTGAACTTTTTCTTTAATCGCTAGAAACGTGATGTCGATGTGCTTAGACTTCGATGAACTATGGTTGTTCTTGGCATAAAGTTCTGCGACTTTATTATCATAGTAGATCCTCAATGGCTTGTCAATGCCATCAACGATCTACAATAGTGTGATGAAGTTTCGCAGTCAAATCCCGTTATTGGATGCTTCATAGCATGCTACCAACTCTATCTCCATAGTAGAAGTGACAACTAGCGTCTGTTTGACACTTTTCCAAGATATAGCCCCTCTAGAAAGCATGAAAATATAGTCCGAAATGAACCTCCTTCTATCCAAACATCAAGAAAAATCGAAGTCTGAATATCTAATCACCTCCAAGTGATCTGACCTCCGATACATGAGCATATATCCTTTTATTTTTTTTTACAAATATCGCATCACTCTCTTTACTTCTTTCCAGTGCGACGATCCTAGGTTATTAACATATCTGTCTAGCATCCCTACTATGAACGCTATATCTGGTCGTGTACAAACTTGTGCATATATGAGACTTCCCACAATTGACGCATAAGAGAATTGCATCTTCTTTATTTCAAGTTCAAGCCGTGGATACTGTTGCAAGCTAAACTTGTTATCTCTTGACACAGGTGTGTCACCATGTGTATAGTTCTGCATGACATACTTTATAAACACATTTTCAATATATGTCTGTTGTCAAAGTTCAAGAATGCCTTTTGAACGGTCACGATAGATCTGTATGCTTAAAACAAAGGATGTTTCACCAAGATCTTTTATTTCAAAAATATCAAATAGAAATGACTTGGTTTCATGCAGCAAACTCTTATTATTGCTCGCAAGCAATATATCGTTCACGTATAAAATAAGTATAACAAACTTCCTCCCACTGAACTTGACATATATGCATGGATTAACGGGGTTCTCCTTAAAACCATATGAGATAATCACTTGATCAAATTTTCGATACCATTGACGAGACACCTATTTCAAACTATAAATGAACTTCTTTAATCTACATATTAGGTGCTTTGGGTCCTCAGACTCAAAGTTCTCTAGTTGCACCATATATATAGACTCCTCAATGTCTCCATTGAGTAATGTAGTCTTTACTTCTATCTGATATAATTCTAAATCAAAATGAGCTACAAGTGTCATGATTACCCTAAGCAAGTCTTTCGTCAACACAAGTGAGAAAGTCTCTTTGTAATTAATATTTTTTTCTAAGTGAATCTCTTGACAACAAGACGAGTCTTATACTTTTCGATATTGCATCTTTAATCCCACTTGGTTTTAAATATCCATTTACAACCAACGATTTTCAAACCTTCAAGCAATTTGATAAGTTCCCAAACGTTATTGTCTGTCATAGACTTCAACTATTCTTTTATGACGTTAATCCACCTTTCAGGGTTAGAACATTGTTTGACCTCTTAGAAAGATGCAGGATCACTTTCTTACCTTATGTCAAAATCATTCTCTTGGAGATAAACATAATCACGAAAAGTGGTTGTTCTCTGTTCTCTTGTAGATCGCCTTAATGACACTTGTGGTTAAAGATGTTAAGGTATTTGCTCAGTAATTTGAGGTAATATCTCAATCTCAGTGGAAGGTTCCTTTAATTGCATCAGAGATGATACGGGAATATCTTGATTCACTACTCTCACTGGATGTGCATTATCTATAATGTATGATATGGTAATCATACATGTACTAATTGTACTAGTAGTGATCACAGGAGGATCGCTAATGCTTTCCTCAAAAGATACTTCCCTAACTTTAGTGCTCTCATTGTTCTCAATGAATTTGACATTTCCCGTTTTAAAGAAAGATCTGTTAGAAGGTTCATAAAATTTATACCCCCTGGACTTTTCAGAGTATGCCACAAAATTGCAACTAACTGTTCTTGAGTCTAGTTTCTTTTCATTATGCTTATATGACCTAGCCTTAGCTAGACAACCTCAGACGTATAAATGTCTAATGCTAGGCTTCCTACTCTTCCACATCTCGAATGAGGTTTTAGTCACTGCCTTACTAGGTACTCTGTTAAGTAGGTAAACTATAGTCTTGAGTGTTTCACCCCAAAAAGATTCATGTAAAGAAGTAAAAGTTATCATAGTTCTTACCATATCTTTTAGTGTACGATTACATCGCTCAGCTACACCATTTTGACTAGGAATACTAGTCATGATATACTGAGGCACAATCTCACACTCAGCAAGATATTTCGCAAAAGATCCTGGACCTTATTCACCTAATCTATCATATCGACCGTAATATTCACCTCCATGATTGGATCTGACGACCTTAATTTTCTTACTTAGTTGATTCTCAACTTCGGTTTTAAAAATTCTGAACATGTCCAAATATTGCGATTTCTCATGAATAAGGTATAGATAGTCAAATCTAGAGTAGTCGTCTATGAAGCTGATAAAATATGTTTGACCATTCTAAGATGCCTTAGGGAATGATCTATAAACATCTGTATGTATCAGCTCTAAAATATTACTACAACGATTTACTTTCTTATTCCTTTTGTTAGTTATTTTTCCCTTAACAAACTCAATGCAGATATCAAAATCTGACATCTCAAGGGAATCGAGAATTTCATGTAACATTAATCTTTCTAGGTGCTGTCCTAAACGCCTATGCTAAAACATTGAAGAATTCTTGTCGGTCAATTTTTGTTTCGTACCTATACTATGCATTATTACATTGTCAACCATAGGAGTAAATGTATTCAATTTATAGAGTTTATCAACCAAAGAACCATTGTCAATCACAACTGAATTAAAGAAAATATTAAATATTTCATTTCTAAATGAACAAGAATAATTTGATTTATCCAAACAAGAAATTGAAATTAAGTTCTATCTGAAAGACTGTATAATAAAAATATTTTTTAAATCCAAATAGATATCAGTTCCTAGATAAAGCCTAAAAACAACAATAGACTCGACTGTAGCCTTCTTTCCATTCCCAATATAGATGTATCTTTCACCATCAAGCGAAAGTCGACTCCTGAGACAACCCTATATAGTAACACTTATGTGAGTAGTAGCATCAAAATCTATCCACCAAGTGTCAGTGGGAAGAATTGCTAAATTGACTTCTAAATTAACAAAGTTGAGAAGTTTACCCTTTTTCACACGTCAGTTGACATATTTGGAGCAGTCTTTCTTCATATGACCTTTCTTCTTGCAAAAGAAACAAGTACATTCCTTATCTTGCTTCTTGTGCTTCTTATGACCATTGCCTCCATATGCAGTTTGCTTTCTTTTTTCCTTTATTGTTGATCCTCTTTTGTTTCTTGCTCACACTTTGAGAACCATATGCTAAGTTAGTACTCTCAGATGTCTCAATCTTTAGTTTCCCTTCTTTTTGCATGCATTTGGGCTATAAGCTTATTCAATGTTCACTTTTCCTTTTGAGTATTATACAAAATTTTAAAAGGAGTGAACCATGCAAGTAGAGATATCAAGACGAAAAGTATTAACATACTCTCAGACATATCAAGTTTTAATACTTTCAGACTTGTCGCTATATTAGACATCTCCATAATGTACTTCCTTACATTTCTTTTATCAGTATACTGCATGGTTACCAACTTCATAAGAAGTGTGATAGTCTCGACCTTTTCATTTGAGGTGAATCGGTCTGCCAATTAGTTCAGGAAACTCCTAGCATCCTCTCCCTTAGTTATTGTGCTCTTTATTGGTGCCGGTATGGAAAGCCTCATGATACTTAGACTCATAAGATTTGATCGCTCTCACAGCTGAAATTCAGTCATCTTCTCTATAGTGTTAGCACTAGTCAGAGGTGCAGGACGATCGTTCCTTAATACATAGTATAAGTCTATGCAGCCTAAGACTACGATAACGTATTCTTTTCATTCAGTAAAATTTGTACCAGTTAGTGTAGGAATGTTATTAATGTTGACAGTAACAGATTACACTGAAATTAAAAGAGTATAAATAATATAAGCTCATGATTTAATTAAAGCTAAGAACATGTATAAGTTAAAACATAAGATTATGAAAATAAAATAAAATTTTAAATGCATATAAATGAGCTCTTTATGAGATACCAAATATAATATTACTTTTTAATCTGTGAACTAAAATATAATTTATTAGCAGTACTCTTTAATATAACTTAAACTTTAATTGACCACGATCATTTCTTTGGACCGACCCATTATATGCATAATTCGACACTTATATGAGTTATAAATTGGTCCATAACTTACAACAACTTTAATTTGTCACGCAATATGCTTTCCTTTGAGCCAACATATTTTATTTATTATTTAAACAAAATAAATTCTATTCTATAGTTGTATGTTACCTTGAGCATATATCTGACATAAGAGTAACATTCCTTTAGGTCGATTATTCTTAGTATAGATATACGTTTACCAACACAAAATGTACTAAACCTACCTAAAGTAGATTTCTTTGGACCGACACAATAGTTCAACTTAGTAACACGTTATGTAGATAGATCCAACAAAAATTAGAAACTTTAATCGAATAGAAAAGTACTTGATCAACTTTGATAACCCGAAATTATGCTTATTAATCGATCGATATCATATGACAATTGATTGATTTTATTCAATTGATCATCACAATTAATTTAAAAGCCTATTATATGCGACTACGTGATTATATATAGAACTCATTCTTAAGAAACTGAAACTTACTTTAAGTTCTATAATTGAATCATTATTTAATTTTAATTAATCTCATTTTTTAATGCATAAAACATTATTTAATATTTTTTTATTCATTTTCATGCATGAAAAATACTATTTTGCGTCAAAAGAAAGAAAATGTTAATCGATTGATTTTATAATTCCAATCGATTGAGAAAATTATTTTAATCAATTGGGAATTGATGATATCGTAATTTTAAGATTGTTAATCAATTGGAAAAGACTCCTAATCGATTGGTAATCGATTAAAATTGATTTTGGATTTTAAAGTTGTTAAGCGATTAATATAAACTGTCAATTGATTGGTAGCTCTAATTGATTCCTTGATTGATTCCAATCGCTTCTGTGTTCGATTTTAAAGCTTTCAATCGATTGGTGACAATCACCAATCGATCGACGGCTACAATCGAACCTATAAGCGATTTAAAAATGATCATGTATTCGATCGCGTCATACCAATCGATTAGTGAAATTCACCCATCGATTAGTGAAATTCACTAATCGATTGGAGTCAACTTAATTGATTAACCAACGATCATGGACAGTTCTATTCGCTAATTTTGGCTTTCCTTGAATCATCGCGATTTGACCTAAAATTAGGTTAAATGCGACGGTTCTTCCCAAGATGGCGACAGTTCACCACTATTCTTCGTGTTCTTCGTGAAATACATGAACAACATGAAAGATCAAGTCTTTTTTAGGTTTTCTATGCAAAAGATTTCGACGATCAAACATGGTTCATACAAAGAAAACTTTATCTAGCATAAGATCAATTGATCGACGAAAACACTTACTGTATTGTCATGAAAATGATGAAACAAAGCCACATGTTAAAATTCTTGAAAATCCTAAGCCGCATGAATTCTAAAACACGAAGAACTCACATATAGGAAATATAAGAACAAGAATATCTAGTTTTATCAATTAAACATGACTAATATATAAGCATAAACAAAATGACAATGAACCTGATTGAAGAGTCATGTCATTGTCCTAAAGCGTTGTGAGTATTCCTGAGGAAGAAGAAGAAGCGGAAGCAAAGAGGAAGATCTTTCAAGAGAATTAGGAGGTGATGGTACCGTAAAATTTCTTGTCGATGGGGAACAAGAAATTAAGTCAAGATTCCTAAATTCTTGGAGACCAACCCTATATATAAGGGACATCGATTATCAGTCCATAGATGATAATGGATGCACATAATGAATTCTACACATACGAGGTTCACATTCAATAATCCGAAACTTAATAATTTAAGTTAGATTACTTAACGAATTTTAGTATCATAAATTTTAAATCACATATAAATTCATCTTAAGAAGATTAAATCCAATAGACGTGGCCATATGATGAGGTTGTACAAGAAGATTTGTTCTCGAATGTTATCCAAACCAACTGATTGATAGTAAGCAAGAAGTTGACTAAGGGCATAGTCAGTATGTGACATAGTCCTGATCTAGACAAAGCGATCAATGTAGCAAATTTGAGTCGAGTAAAAAATAGATTAGAGTTGATAGATGACTAAATCCATATAAGAGATAGATAACCATTGTCGTTGATAACGATCAGAACTGTTAGACCAATCGACTAATGGGTGGCAACTAATTGATTAAAGATATTGATTTACAATTATAAAAGGGGACCGAGGCTATGACCAAAACATCAATTCACTCTAAGCTCATTTCCAGTATACCTCCAAAAGCTCTTTTGAAAATAATGTGCTTCTTAGATTTTTCTAACCGTTCTGTATATTTAATTTTTGTTTAATTCTTGTACCACTTATATTATTTTTGTTGCTTTATTATTATTACACATTGGATTTTCGCTTTCATACCATTTCTATACGAGCTTTTCATAGTTTCATTATTATTGTACAAACTAGTTTTTGAAAGGTTTCTTTTATCTTTGGAAAATTTTCTAAAAGGAGAAAAGAAAATGGAGTAACTTGTCAAACGAGTCATAGACCGTGGAATAAAGCGTGCTTGGGGTTTCTGAACCACATCAAATCACTATGTTCATTTTCTTTATTGATTACTTTACTTACTACACATTTTCTTTATTAGTCAATATTTAAATGTAAAATTGAAATTGTGAAAAATGTCTATTTTTCTTTTATATCTTTTGAAACCTAAAGACACTATTCACCCCGCTAGCGTTATTTACTATCCTACACAAAAACGAAGGGGTAAGAGGGTGGGAAAAAGAGTGAATCAATTCAAGAACCTCTCTTAGGCTTGAAAATTGGTGGGTTGTGACATCCTCCCCCACCTAAGCTTGCGACATCCTTGGTGCATACTCTCCCTTGTAGCACTTGTGTTTAGTGAATTTTCATAAGGCATCCTCTCGTTCTCAACTCACCTTATTGTTTGGTAGTTCACCAAATATTCAGTATAATTAATGCCTCTACCCTTAAAGTTGGTCTATTGGTTCCCACTTGTCATGGAGGAGTCTATTGATGAATCGTGAAATAAGAATGACTAAAAGCAATTCTTTTGAATAATCTTATTTCTTCTATCATTGCATATTTGTTTTTCTTCTTGTATTTGTTGTAAAAAAAAGAGGATTATAAGAGATTTTTCAGCCTTTAGAAGGTGTGAGAAAATATAACATGCTATTAGGAGTCCATAAATTATAAGTCGTGGAGTGGAGTAGGAATTGAGATTTTTGAACTATGTAAAAATCTATAGTATCATGTATTCATTACTTTGTGCTATTTTTTTTTGTATTTATTTATCTTTCTACATTTCCACTTCATACTAATATTTTGTAGGAAAACAAACTCAAAAGAACATTAAAAATAACACGTATTTGTTCACCCCCTCTAGTCACGACAACACATAGTAGGGAGATTGTGCAAGAGCTTTGTCCACATCCATTAAGAATTCAAGAAGAAAAAAGTTGTGAGCTTTCGGGAGTGACTCGTTGAAGAGTCATAGACCATGAACACTACAAAAATAACTATAATTAACAACGAAAATTTCTCTCGATAATCGGTCGTTAATCATATTTAGCGATTGATTAACGATTGAATATTTTTATCTCTATTTTTTGGTTGTTATTGGACATTAGCGACGGAAATTTAATTTCCGTCGCTAATTATAGTGACGGATATTTAATATCCGTCGCTATACTTAGCAACGAAAAATTAAATTTTTGTTGCTATTTAGCGACAAAATTTTAAATTTTCATTGTTAATATTAAATAGATCCGTACCAAAATATCATTAAAATAGCGACGGGTATTTTTATTTCGATCATTATTAGCGACGAAAATTTAAATATCTATTGCTAAATTAGCGACAAAAATGAAAAATCTGTCATTATTTTTACGATAAATAGCGACGAAAATTTAAATTTCCGTTGCTAATTTTGGTAATTTTTGATATATTTCTTCTGTTTTGTCATTTTTCCTGTTTACATAAACTACATCAATCAATAAACCATCACAAATGATGATTATCATAATACATTTATACTATATAATTAAACAACACAAATTTATATTATAGAACTAAACACCACAACATCCAATTCAAGCATAATAATATACAAGTCTAATAATACAATCAAACACAATATCGAAACATGATAAACAATAATAAAATGATACATAATCTAATCCGAACATAACTTTCGGATATAAACTAAACATTTAAATACAATCCAAAAAAGTCCAACAGAATAATCTATAACATCAAATACAAAACATCCAACTCAAAATCATCTTCAATCTTGCAGAAAATAAGATATGATAGATTATTAATGCAATAGTATTTTTTGGATTTAAACTACATAAGGGATAACTACTTATCATAAAAATACATAAACTAATAAATACAAATTTTATAATTTTAAAAAAAACATACCTTACTTTAAATTTTTTGGATATCTGTATATGGTGATAGATATATCATCAACTGAAATGAATTAAAAAAAATATAATACAATTAGATATGTATATAATTGAAAAAGTAATTATAATATTTTTCATGTCAAACACAGAGATAAATAAAAACCGAAATTATATGATAACACACCTCAAAATGAGCTATTCATCAGAGGAATCGTCGGGATCCTGGGTATCCTGGGACTCAAAATAATGTGGCTGCGGCTATTGTGTCGGAGTGAACTGAGCTGTTATGACACACATATGGCGATCCATCTCCTCAGCTCTGGTGTCCCAAGTAGCCATTGACTGCTCCAATGTCACGACTCGAGCTCTCAATTCTTCATTTTTTTGTCGCAATACTGCGACATCACTAGATGACGAGGAACTCGGACGACCTCTAATCCCAAGAGGAGTCCTCATATGATCGAATACAAGTTTGACTTGGGAGCCAAGGCCGTAAAGGGATGTCTTCTTTCTTCCACCGACGAAATCATAATAAATGTCATTAATTGCATCGGTGGATAGAATCTATGACTCCTCTCCCTCTGTACCAAGCAGAGACGCCTGTGCAATTCTACTTGTCATTTCATCATGTAAAAAAATATTTAAAAAATTAATATCCACATACAATCTATAAATATATTGAATGATAATTATGTAATTAGATAAAATTAATATTCTTACGTTGATTACTTGGGATCGGTGATCAATAAATGTGTCATCATTCTTCTTATGCATCTTGTTAAATACCTCCCAACAAGTGGGAGATCTCTCTAATTTAACAGCCTATGTAAAAAAAATCAAGTACATTAAAACAAGGTTAAAAATAGCAATAAATTTTTCCCTGAACATTAAATTAACAAACTTACCAAGTCTATGATGTACTCGATAATAGAACGGTATCCAATAGTATGCTTTGTAGATCTGATGCTTGACCCAGTAAGCTCAGTCTTGCGATTGCTTTAAGCAATCATTGAATTAGACTGTCATCTCTCGATAGCCAAAACGATGCTCCAAGCCTCCCAAATATCAATAGACATTTCGGATGGCCTGATTCCCCTCCTCCTTCACTTGTGTAATAAGTCCTTATAAAGTTTGGCATGATAAATGTTCCAAGTGTCTCTAAATTCGGCCTCGTGGCCTTCCTCCCAAGTATATAATTTCTGCAACAATATTGAGAAAATTAGTATCAAAAGAAATTTGTACTACACTGTTCTATTTTTATTCAAAATACTTAAAAAAAATTCACCATAATAAAAAAATTTCATTTGCTGATCTACATGCCTCCATGTAGTACCAGTAGTGGACAACTGTTCTTTAAATTTTTTTGATATATACACTGTGACCTTATGTCCATCTGAAAGAAAGCTACATGAAAAAATATGGAATTACTAAGAAATATGTGATAAATAAAAAGAATAGTAAGTACTGAAATTATTAACTATTTATCACACTACAATAAAATCCTAAAATAGTGACGGGATTACCAACGGAAATATATTCCGTCGGTATTTACCGACGGAATCAATATTCCGTCAGAATATCAATTCCGTTAGTATATGTAAAAAATTACCGACTGAATCCATATTCCGTCGGTGATAAATTATGAAATACCAAAAAAAAATATGATTCTTGATGGAATAGGGTTTCTGTCGGGAATCAAAATAAAAAAAAATAAAACGATTATTAATTCCCGATAGAATCAATATTTCGTCGGAATATACCGACGGAATATCAATTTCGTTAGTACATGTAAAAAATTTACCGACTGAATCCATATTCCGTCGGTGATAAATTATGAAATACGAAAAAAAATTATGATTCCCGACGGAATA